>JAMKCH010084780.1:0-43616 GCA_023653785.1 Ophioderma brevispina
GTTCCATTGTGAATATCTTAAAGGCTGATTCAGAGATTTTTGAAATGTAATATTTTTGTGTAGTAATTTTGTGTAGTAATCTAGAACTAAAGATAGTCATCTAAAATGCTTAATTCCAAAGTTAGAGATGAATCGGATTTTCCGTTTTCATGCCGTAAACGTTTGTGCACAGTATGACAGTGCCATAGGATACCGTGTATAACAAAAATTCTGGATCCGGAATTTTATAACAAAGCTGTGATTTTCTATATGAAGGACTTCGATTTGAGCTTAGTTATTTGACACAGTGATTAGTATGTGGGAAAGCATTATGTACATGCAAAAAAACATGATTTGTTTGAAAAATGTGTGCGCCCTCATCGGGAAATCTCTGAGTCCGCCTTTAACAGCCATCCTGATGCTTGGGTGCAAAATCCTACAAACGACATGAATTGCTGTATTGATTATGTTGCTGTGTTGTGTGTTGTGCGGCTACCAAGCAATGCCGCATACTGCTGTTAGAAGTTGTACTGAATTTATGTTACTACTGAGCACTGCCAAGTAGTGCAGACGTTATCTTTTATGGATGTAAAATGCCATTGTGATAAGCATCGCAGACCGCCACAACCACATGTTTGGCTAAGTGTGCTGTAAAAGTGATAATTTTCGCGCGTGTAATTTTTTGCGTTTCAGTGATTTTTAACATTTTTGCTTGTTTTTAAATTCGCTCTTTTCAGCTATCCTACATAGACCTACACACAAAATAAAAATTTTCACGGGTTTTTAATTTCGCGCTAGCTCAGAAGTGCGCGAAAAGTGCGAAAATTAATGTAGCGCGAAAATTTCCACTTTTACAGTACTGCAAATTGCCTCAAGCAGAAATGTTAGAGGTGATAAAATTCATCATTATTCAGGCATATTAAGTGGTGCTTAAATAAGGTGACCAAATACCCTGTTTTATGGGACTTAATGACCCAGTTTTGCCATTTGGGAGTTTAAATAAGGCGACAAAAATGGCCAGTTTTTTGCACCTCAATGACTGAGATTTTTCATTTGGGGGATTTAAGCAAAAACTACTGTATTCATGTAAAGTCGGTTTTTTTGGGAAGGGGCAAAATGTATTAATTTTAAAAAAAAGGAATCCAAGTAAGTGAATAAATACAGGTTTTGGTGGTATTTGGAGCCATTTGCAAGAAATTTATAAAAATGCCCGAAAGGTCCATCCTACCTTTTAGAACAGGTTGGGGTGTTTTTGTCAACTATTAAATAGCTGCAGTTGTCACAGAATAAACAAAATGCAAGTATCGTACATGCACTGACTAAGTTTTGTTAGCTACTTAATTATATACCAAATTTGATTGAAATGAAAAAGTGATCAAAATGTGTTTGGTATGAATGTTATGAGCAAAAAAATGCTCATTTAGGTCGACCAATATTAATTTTACAAAGTATTGTTTGAGGCTTACAAAATCAGATTTTTAGCTCTTGCATCAAAACAAATTGAAATATCGGCTTGAAAATTTACAGGCCTTGTCTCTTGATGGTTTAAAGCTGCATAGAAAACACTGGATAATTTCAAAGAGCTTGGTGCTAGGTGGTTGCCAGTAATCATACAAATGATGCATGGAAGCAAGGTGTTTTTTTGTATCATGTGTCTTACACACTAGTATATTGGTATAAGTGGAAATATATTGTGCATAACACCATGTTATCAGCAAAATTGTTGCAGATGCAATAATGACAAGGCTTTGATACAAGGTACATGTAACATGATGTAACAGAAAATTCACAAGAAGTGTCATTTCTCACTTAAATGAATTACGGGTGCATTTTTGATTGCAGTATTGTAATAGCTTCTGGTTTAGTCGACAGGGCTAATAGAGTATCATGTTAACTTATTGGTGGTGTAAATGTAATGCTGCTGCACACATGACATTGTATCCAAGAGCTAAAGTTCACATGCTGTTGTTTGTTAAATTTATTTAAATATTGCATCAATTGAGCTGCATTTTAAAGGCAAGCTTTCATAGGTCAAATTATGGCAATTTATACATCTGAGATTGCATTCTTGCAGAGATTAGAGATATCTCAAAATAGATGCAGAAATTGAAATTCACATAAATTTTAGACCCATACATCAACCAGATCATAAAGAAATCTTAAGGGTTAATTTAAGGTGGTGACAAAGCAAAAGTAAACTGCTCATCTCAAGCTTGATTGCAGATCTAGGTTTGATACACAAAGGGGGCAAAGGATGCAATATGCATGTAATAGGTGGCGATTCTAGCATCAAATCATAATATTGTTTCACTTTTAGGACATGTGTCCTATGTCTTTTATAAAGGTGTTAGAAATAGTTTATATCAATAGAGTAGTTGCCAGTATAATTGGATATTTTATGTGCTTATGGGATATCGATTTAGTTTAAACAAGAACCAAAGTCCCATTTCTCTTTCTTCCTTTTAATTCATTCAAATGCAAAATTAAGAAAGAAATAATATATGCAGCAGGGGAAATTGAACAAGGAGTTTTTGATGGTATTATCAGTGTGAATTGTGAGCCCGAGGCAACCATGCATGGATCAGTTATTTTTCTGGAGAAATTTCCAATTATAGATGAGAAACTCGATGGTATGCACAATATATCAAGGAGATAGGGGCATGGCATAAGACCCCTGCATGCCAAATATTATTACTGTAAAAGTGGAATTTTGCTGCTACATTAATTTTCGCGCTTCTTGCGCACTTCTGAGCTAGCGCCCGAAATTAAAAACCTGCGAAAGGTTTATTTGTGTGTAGGTATATGTAGGATAGATGAAAAGCGCGCATTTAAAACAAGCTAAAAAATGTTAAAAACGCTTGAAACCGCGAAAATTACCACGGCTGCGAAAATCTCATTTTTACAGTAACACACAGCCACAGATAGTGAGTTTGTCTATTCAGCTTTCTGATCTAGGGAATATCCAATAAGCAGTTATTATCAATCTGTTGATTTAATTTTTTTACAAAGAGATACGATTACCCTCAGAGATTTGTCATATTCTCCTTTTAAGGAATAAGATGCCTAGTGTGTACTGTAAGCTGTTACCTCAGTTATTAACCCTCGTCTACCTGAGCCCATTTTTTGTACAAACTCACGAGGGGGGGGTATGCCACCCCCCCTGTGAGTTTTGTTACTGAACACCCGATTCTTTATTTAAAATTTGGTACGAAAATGGATTTAGCTTAGAGTTCTTTTTCTATTGGTACTCAAAATAAGTAAACTAACATCCCCATTTGACATCACCATGACGTCATATGTGAGGAAAGTCGAAAATGAATGAATAGGTGGAAAAATTGATGTTTATTTCGCAATTTTAGGGACTCAAACACCTTTTATAGCTCTAAAATGCTTTGTCATTGTATTACAACGAGTCCTTTCCCATAAAGGAGAGTAAAAACCCATGAAATCTGATTTTCATACATTTGGCGAAAAAATTGAATTTTTCACTGTGGGTCTATGGATAATGGGCGTTGGCTGAACGATGCATTAAAACTTTATGACGTCATTGGACGTAATGCTAGGCATGTTGGTACTAAGTTTTAGAATCAGTGGAACGAGGAGGACCATAGCTAACTATTGGTACCAAAATCAGTGTAGGTGTGTCCTGGTTGTGTTAGGCATGTTGGTTACTTCTCTTCAGAAGGGGTGTGGTTTGTGGTACTTACCCCCCCCCCCCATCACTTTGGGATCACCTGGTATCTTACCTATACCCCGGTGGTGGATGTTTGTTTTTTGGAATTATTTAAAAGGAGCGGAACATGTCAATGACAATTACCTAAATAATTGGCACCAAAAAAAAAGGGGTTTTTAGCAAGCCGGGGAAAAAAACTTGAGTGGGGATGGTTGGTAACCACCCCCCCTCGGTAGACGAGGTTAACGGTTCTTAGATTGAATAAATCAATGATAAACGAAAGGGTAGTAAAGATGGGCACGGTGGTTCCTGGATAAAGTGCTTTTTTACCCCACATGCCCAAAGGTTGTGGTTGATCCCCCCACTGCAGCCAATGTGTTCAGCTAAAATGTCCTGATTGAATTTTTCCCCAAAATATTAGTAAGAAAAATACTATATGCCCCCCCAAAAATTGAGCATTTGAATTGTAAGAATTGTGTCAAAAATGGCACTCAATTGCTGCATTTTTGGGGGGGGGGATTGGGAGGTCGGACTAAATATATCTGTCAAAGTCCAAATCTATCCTTTTGAAAGAAACAAAACCTCACAAGGGAATAGGTTTCAAATCTGTTCTGGCCACACAACAGGGTATAAATGGACTGTCAATGAAATAATCACGATGGCCATACCATGATTTGAACCATGGCCCGGGACCTTCATGTTTACTACAATCTTGTTCATAATTGTTGTGTGGGAACAACTTTGTGCCTATTTTGTTCTGCCCCCTCAATTCAATGTTTCATGAGCACCACACTTCGTCAAATCTTGCTGCATCTTATTTTCAACAAGAATTATAGTTACAATATTGCATTTCAAGCCTATTCTCTTGCATAGGGCTGCCAATATTAACAAGTCTCCAAGGACTTATGAACAAGCTTGTAGTTCAGTGTTCTAATTCTACCATTGAGCTAATGGCATCACATGGAGAAGAGTCATGGGTGTTGGTTCTAGTCTACATGTATGCTTCTTGGATTAGAAGACTATAGAGAACATGTTTGAGAATTGAAGGCCTAGTATAGGGCCTATAGGTATAATATCACTATATCCCTTCGGGAGCAGCATTTAGGTCATCTAAATGGGGTGCAATGGTTTGCCTTCGTGTCTGTTGCTTTATACTAGTGGATAGTAGTATAGGTTTTCTCATCATCAATTTATCCTTTGACTTCCGTCAAGGTCTGTGGACACATTTCTTTGCCAGACATCTTTATCCCGCATTGCTTGGTTTCTAGCAAGCTTTCATCAAGAGTAGCACTGACTTCTTCAGAACAAGTCTACTAGGAAGAATCATAGCCACCCCTGAACACCTGGTGGGCTCCTTAAAAGAGGGTGTGCTTACACCTGATGCCTACCCCTTGTGTAGAAGAGGTGGGCATAGCCTATGGACTGGACCTGCCTATATTGCCTACTTCAAAAATAGCCTAGAATAGCTCTTAAACAGTGGCCTGAAAGAGCTGTTCAAATATCTGAAAACAGTGAGCTGGGTCTTGTCCAAGTGGTCATAGTTAGAGGTTGCTGCTTCTCATGCACAAGACTAAAAAGGGCAGAGGGTAGACACAACCTGCTTGATTTGGGCCTTGGGCATTTCCAATGCACCTGCTTTTATTATGGCAGTCTCTGTGTCAGTTACATTACAAATTTTACCCCTCTTACACCAATAAGTTCATCAACTAAAATATCGATCATTTTGGAAAATTATTGACTTCAAAATCGCATCTGGGGTTAGTATATTAACTCCTGGTGCCAAATAGTGTAATTTACAATAACGTCCATTTAGATTTTACATATTCTTGACCAGGCTACCTTTAGTGTAGTCTGTGTGTAACCGTTCGATATGCGTAAGAGCATAAGTGCACCCTCCTACCATTAAGTATTTGAAAGGACTAGCACTCGGGTTCTGTCGGACATTTTGAATTTGCTGTTAAGTTGGCATTTCCTACCCCCTTGACTAAAAGTTGGTTTGCCCCCCTTATGTTCTGGGTCAATGATCATGCATGCAGGGCTAATGGTTTGATTGTTTTCATACCTCAAACCCTGTAGTTAATGAGAACTGGAGCTAGGCAAAAGCTAGAGTTATTTTTTCAACGAAGATGGGATAAAATCGGTGTAGATAAAAGCCACTACATGCAAGTTACCCTAGCAATATGTTAGCAAGCAAATGATGGCAGATATCACATCATGCACAGAGTTGGGTGGTTTCTCATGTAGCATGTGCAAATCCTCTGTTCCAATTATTTTAAGATTAAGGACATGGTATATGCCTACTGGAAATTCATTACATTTCCTAAGCAGCTAAAACAAAACTTTTGATTGGATGACATGCACAATACCCCTCCAGTGGATAACTTCTCAGTCAGTTGACATGTAATTATGATATAACCCATGGTTTTGAGAGTACCACTATGTGTACAATGCCCAGATAGCAACACCTATGAGTTAACAATCTGCTCATCAAACCACAGGTCAACAGTTTCAGTGGTTTGTTACTTGTACATGGCATTGAATGAACTGCTTGTGTATTCTCGGTATCCTATATTATACACACACTCAGGGGTGTGTTTTTCCTAAATACACTTGTGAATGAAAGCTGTTGAACTGTGCCATAGAGTTGATACTTCATTGCCTCAGTGTCAAGCATTGTTTTAAAACAGGTTTCCTGTAAGTTTCAATTTTGGTAATCTCGGTGCAATGGACCATGGTGGTCAAAAGATATTTAGAATCTATTTGATTGAATAAACTCCTAGGGGCACTCACCTATAATGGATATGGCTAGTGTATAGTGTCATTTTCAAACAGTGGTATTTCAAAATTAAAGGTTGATGCATGATATGGTTGATGCCTGAAATATATACTGAAGGTTGATTCCTCTTCTACGAGAGGGTTTTCCTATGATCTCAAGTATGTACACTAACTATTAAGTACTAACATCCTCGCTAAGCGATGGTTTTGTCTTTTTAAAAGACTATTCTTGTTTATCATGTATGTCTGTAATGAATCAGTCTGGTAAAAAGAAATACCGACAATATAACCATAGCTTACTGTTGCAGTGCAAGTGTCAAGCTTACCTCGGGCATCTTATATTCTTTTCCATCATTAATACCGAATGTCTACTTTTTGTTCTTAACCGGTTATGACTGTCCAACATATAATAAGAAGATTTCCAAGTATTTGGAATCAGAAGGCACTTGCTTACAGAACTGTCGCATTTGATTTCTGCAGGTAAAAAGAGGGATAGTTTGTTGCCCATCGCTCCCGCTCCCAGGCCCAGATAAGTTAATATGTAGGCTATTTTTTCAAAGGAGCCTAGCTTAAAACTCCTGGTTTAATTGAACCAGGTTTAGTCTTATGAATGGACTTTTTTCTTTCACTACTCATTTCAATAGGCGAAGAAAATTCTCACAGAGGCCATTCTGCTGACCCATCCGAGGATTTTCTTTCCTGTTATATCAACACTTACAATGGGAGAGTGTGGCCTATTGGTTAGGGTGCTTGCCTGTGGTGCTAATTTCCCGGGTTCGAATCCCAGTAGGGACACTTGCTGGGATTTATTCGGGTATTCAACTCTGGATTTAATCTGTATACCAGATGTTGATCAAAATCAGAGTACTGCTCTCCTCCATGGTTCACTTGGAATTGGGCAAATGAATCATGAAAGCATCCTGCCCTTTGGAGGGGACGTTTAAGCTGTCGGTCCCGTGTACAGAGAGTCACAACTGTACATGTATATCGCAGTCAGTTTTGAATAAGAGTAGAGTGAAAAACCCCTGACTGTTCCCAGTCTGCCCCAGCCTCAAAGTGGGCCATGTTAGGAGCTTCCGTATCATGGATACACGCAGCACCGAATCAGCTTACAAAGCTCAACTAATCCTTACACCTAAAGTCATTACCAATGACTTGCACTAATGAACGGATGGAATATGTTGAAAGAAAAAATGTACATTTATAAAGGACTAACCGTGGTTTAAATCCAAGTTTTAATTTTCCTTTAACACAGCCCTGAAGTTGTCCCAGTGCAGGAAACCTAATAGGATATCTCATTAAACCAGGCTGGCCTAATCACCATGCTCTGTCAGCTACTGTTTCGGTGTTTATTTTGTGATCATAAACATCCTGGGTGTAATTATGGTAATGCTTGAATGGTTACCATAGCAACAGACAAGTTGGCCACTGTGTAGCGATTCAAAATTTGACACTCTTGATAGGTTTGATCTTGCATGGAAAAACTAACATCAACAGAACTGTAATTATGTGACAATGTTAGTCCTGCAGATGAACCCGATTGTTCAATGCAATGTTAGTTTGATGGATTTGCTATTTGCACACAATGCCCAGGGGGCACTTGTATTTAAAGGTGGATATGATGCGTGAACATAGACTTACAAAATGCACCCTAAACAAGTATTTCCACCGACTGAAAAACATACCCTAACAAGTAAGCAATGCATTGTATCATTAATATACCCTTTATTATCTTACTTCCGATTTGCAGTATATTTTTATCTCTGCTTAATGTGAGTATCAAACTACCTTAAACACGTACATCACAATTTCAGGGTTAAGAAAAACATACCCGTTTTTCCATATTTTGCTGTTTCTGACACCCTAATCCATGTATGTGCATACGTCGCCTGTTGGAAAAAAGGGGCCCTTTATGCATGTTTTCTTGTTCACGCATCATATCCACCTTTGAATACAAGTGGTCCCCCCAGGACACAATGTGGGACTGGTGATGGCAAGTTAAATAAAAGTATAATCACAAATTATCCCCATTGTTGTATGGGAGACAACTCCAAGATTATAAGTTTCCCATGTATCAAATTGTGTTATGTCTTTGATCCCCGATTACTACTTAAAAAGAAATTTGTAATTTCTAGTGAAATATCTCAAAAGCGAAGTTTGAAGTCTTGATTGTACTCTTAAATGAAAGATTACAAATGCCTTAAAATGGCATCAACTTCATTTATATAAAGTTGAAAATGGAAACCAGGAAAATTGACAAAAAGTTTGATGATAATACAAACAAGCTAAGATAAGGAATCCCCGATTTTACTACAAAAATTGTCATTTCAAGATATTTAGAACATCTATAGTTAAACTTTTTTGAAAGACCTGTTGTTTACTAAACCAATTTAAAAGTACAAAAATAACTGAGAAAAATTTGAGGGTGTGTGCCAAATGAGATATGGTATTATTGCTGTACAATTGTTTCATCCTTGTCTTACATGTCAAAATAAAGCGAAAAAAACAAAACCAAAACAAAACATTCATGAATTGAAGTGGAACCATAAATACAAATACAGCATGTTGAAAGTCAACTTGTAATTTGTCACCAACTGATGAAAAAGTTTACATTTAACTCTTTTTAAGTACAATAGTGGGGGAAGAAAAATAAATATTTCCACATGAGATTATTAATGGCAATGAAATCATATGTAATGGTACATTCCATATGTTGAGATGAAATCCCATGTCAAATTAAAACTTGACCTGCAGATGAACTTTCAATTAGACCTTTGGTCACGAATAGTTACCATGGTACTACAACTAGTCTGTTAATTTGATTGATTTGGCCTGGCATTCAGTGAATAGGATTTTGAGATAACTTGGTCATTATTTTTAGAGGTTTTTGAATTTTTTGAGGACTGGATATCTAAAGAACCAATTAAGACAGGACATGTTTGGAATCATTTTAAATCATTCTCATTACAAATATTATAAAATTTGTGAAAAAAGGGATTTTTTACTTGACTTCACACATTTTTAGATCAAAACGATGAAATGATGCATCACATTCCATCCAAAACAATTTCAAAACGTAATACTTCACCATGGATCAACAAAAAGGTGAAACGTTTTCAAAAACGTAAACAACGTGCTTATAATACTCATCGCAGACTCAACACAAGCACAAGTTATGATCATTTCAACACGGTTAGGAAAAATACCCACAAATTGACAAGGAACTCATACAGGAGGTACATAAAAAATGTTTGCTCTGAGTCATCCAAGAAATTTTATATTTTCATCAAAAGCCTCAAAATTGACACCATTGGCATTCCTGCCCTTAACAGAAATGGCAAATTAGAGTCTGATAACCAAACCAAAGCCAAGATCCTTAATGACCAGTTTTGTTCCGTATTTACACAAGAAAATTTAGATATACCTCCTATGGGCAACTCTAGTATTCCACCTATGCCTGATATAATTATTTCTGTTGATGGTGTTCTCAAAGTTCTTAATAATCTTGACCCAAACAAATCATCTGGTCCGGACGAGATCCCTGCTAGAATACTGAAATTGGCAGCTGAAGAACTTGCCCCCGTTCTCACTCTTATTTTTCAGAAATCCATAGACAGGGGAGAGGTTCCTATTTCTTGGTTACGTGCAAACATTTCCCCCATTTTCAAAAAAGGCGATAGAACTTTGGCATCCAACTATCGCCCTGTCAGTTTAACCTCCATTTGCAGCAAAATTCTCGAACACATCATACATTCTAACATCATGAAACATTTAAATAAACACACAATCCTCACAGACAAACAACATGGTTTTTGTCAAAGGCACTCTTGTGAAACACAACTCATTCTTACAGTACAAGACCTGGCAAGTTCTCTCGACAGTAAGTCCCAGGTAGACATGGTCATAATGGATTTCTCCAAAGCCTTTGACGTTGTCCCTCACAACAGACTTATATCAAAACTCCACAATTACGGTATACAGAACTCAACACTGACCTGGATCAGCAGCTTTCTCAGGCATCGTACCCAGAGAGTTGTCGTTGGCGGCGAGAAATCGGCCTGGTCTGAAGTTATTTCTGGCGTCCCTCAGGGTACGGTGCTTGGACCGCTGCTGTTCCTGGTCTACATAAACGACCTCCCTAACAACATTCAATCGTCGGTACGCCTATTTGCATACGACTGCGTCATCTACCGTGAAATAAAAAGTAACCTAGACTCAGACCTATTACAAGAAGATTTAAACACACGGAGAGTGGGAGAGAAAGTGGCAATGAAATTTAATTCCAAAAAATGCTTTGTTATGAGAATAACACACGCAAGGTCTCCGAAGCATTTTACATATACACCCGGGGGTGACGAGCTGTCCACAGTAGAAAATCACACTTATCTGGGCGTATCAACTGGAACAGACACATACAGGAGATTTGCATGAAAGCTAATAGATCTTTAGGTTTCATTAAGAGAAACCTTTACTCATGCAGTAAATCAACAAAACTTACGGCATACAAATCACTTGTCTGACCATTGATCGAGTACTCCTCTACCGTCTGGGACCCACATACCAAAAAGAACACCGACCAGCTTGAAGCAGTGCAAAAAAGAGCAGCACGTTTCATCTTGAGCGATTATACAACTAAAATGCCAGGAAGTGCCACCCAGATGGTGAAAGATTTAGATCTCGACCCACTTACCACCAGAAGGAAAATCAGACGTTTATGCGTTTTTCAACAAGCAAGACTTGGTCACATATCCCTGCCCATCGGAAACCTACAGCCAGTACTGCGTCAATCATGGCATCATCATCCGGATTCTTATTTAACTATCTCAACAAATAAATACTGCTATAAACACTCCTTTGTACCCAAAACCATTCGGGACTGGAACTGTTTACCACACAACATAACTACCATATCTGATCCTGACAACTTCAAAGCAGCATTATACCATCATTTCAAAGCAACTAAGGAAACTCTACAAGATTAAATTCGACCACATTAAGCAGTTCACCATTTCCTGACCATTTGGCTCCGTCTTGGGGCGTTGGCCAGTATCTCATCTGAAGTCTGAAGACAAGTATCATTCGTGGCATTCTTTAAGATCACACACGCATGTATACTCGAGTAAGGGAGAATATCAAGTGACATTGTTCCAAATTGCTTGTCATCACCCAGTTTCTCTAAATGATAGAACATTTAGCAAACATCAAACTGTAAGCTTTGTATGAAGTGGACAGTAATATTGGGTACCTTTTTGCAAATCAACATTTGGTGACAGAATTACATGGTCATGGTGGTGGATGTTCAGTCAAATCACTGAATGTCATATTTGTTAAAGAGGCTCCTCCAGATTTGAGCATCTCTGTGTGTGAGCCAAATGATTATTTGGACGTATTTTCATCTTTATGGCCTGTCTTCTGAAATTCACAGACAACTTTAAATCTGACATTAAATTGGCAAAACAGATTACAGTCCCATAAGGACATACTAGTCAGAGTAACACCTTGGGGGTTCTAAAGTTTGGTTTGATTTAGATTTTTGGTCAAATTTAACACAAATTTGCCATTTTTTCCTCAAAACTTTGACTTTTTTTTTGCAAATTTTTTGGCTTCTGAATATTTTGACTTCAGATCGGGGAAATTCACTAATTTTCCAACAAATTTGAGAAATTTTAAAAAAATGACCCATTAATATCCCAAAATTGGCATGAAAAAGGGGTCATTATTATACCAGGAGTACAAATGGGTACCGGCATATGCTGGGAATGCAAAACAGACTCGCTGTGCGGGATGAGTGGCGAACCCCCCACAGCAGCATTATATGATTGAGTCGGGCCCAAACGCCAATGACAGAGAGATGGGCACTCCGCCTGCGGGCGCACCGTTTGCATATTTGCATTATACCAGAAGGCCGAAAATGAGACCGATGTTTGTGGCACGTCCCTGTATGGTAATTTGTGTTGAATACCCCCCGGTAAAATCTTACTTTCCTTCCTTGGTAATTGTAAGGACAAGGGTAAGGACGGTGGATGACACAGTGCCCCTTTAATCCAGTGCATTTCAGCACTATCTTTAATTGCCCGAGTTGTCCCACCTGCTGATAGCATTCTGATGAATGTTTTCACGAATCTCGTTGTAAATAGCCTCCATTAATCATTTGTGGCAACAGCATACATCAAACTGTTTTAACGCTTCGCTGAATATGATGTGTGCGTCTGAAGATCACGCAGCGTGATCTCATTTTGGCAAAAACCACAGGTGGGTGATCCGTACAAACATAGTCGATAATATGACAACCTTTGTTAGCAGAGAAATAACACAAAGATTTACTTTTTGTGTCGCCCCTGCCTTAAGGCAAAGAAGACACATAGGGATCACTTTGGTCACTGATGTCGTGGTCTGTCTGTTGTGAACAAGGTTAACATTTGCCTGCAATATACCTATATTTGATGGACCTTTAAACCAAATTGAGCCTAGGAGGTAGACAACATTTTGTTGATGGGAGGTAAAAAGGTCACATACAAGTTCAAATAGGTTACGTGAGGTGTCAAGTGTAAGATAATTACAGACAGACCGCGACAGCAGGCTGAGGCGACACAAGCGCGTCGAGGGCCGCAATGTATTTTTCAGACCATGTCTGTTGTACCAGTATATGACTACTAAAGGGGTCCATTAGAACTCACCCACCCTCCAGAGTCCTGTAGTAATGTAAATGTTATTTGATCACTGGGTCATTTTGTGCTTTAATCTCTGGGCCAAAGTTCAGTGACATTAGCTGGATATCGATTATTATTAAGCCTGTGTGTTCTTGTAGAACAACTTAATTGCATGCCACTTTATAATTTGTATGCTTTCAGTCTCCCAAAAGTTTTTGCAAAAAACAAATGGGTCAGTCAATATGCAGCACGCAAAATTTTTATGCCATGCTTGAAATTTTTGCTTAAAGTGGATGATAAAAAAAGTCTTTGGCATGTTTAAATGCATTACTTTCTGCAGATAATTTCTGAGACTGATGCTCAAACATTAATCAGGCTTTCTCTTTTTGCTGTACTTGTGTGAGTGGGTGTCTGAACTGAGCAATTTTACTTTCAAAAATGTTATCATGAGACGTTGTGTAGCATTAGAAAAGGGCTTGATGTTGCATGGCTTAAGCACTTGACAGCACAAAACAGATGAATGCACTTTGAATATGAGTTCAATTGCAATTGGTGTAAATATTACTTATAAGCCAATATTTTCACGGATTGATATTTTTGCGTTTTAAGCAGATTTACATTTTCACGGGTTGATGCATTCGCGGTTTTCTGGTATATCTATTATAATAACATAGTAAAAGGCTTGAATTTCAAATTTGTGTGGTTTTTTTTAGAGGATGCCATATAATCCGCGAAATCCGCAAAAAAATAAAACACGCAAAATTTTAGCTTATACAGTAGATAGTTATATTAAAAGGCTTGCCAGGTAAGTTGTCTGGCAGGACTCTAGATGTAGCAAAGGTCAAAGGATACAACACTCTGTTTTACAAATAGAATCTACTGGATTTTGACAACAGCAGGCTTTATCTTATGCTAATGAGTCAGAGGAGAGCAGAGCTTTTAATAGATTCTAGCGAGGCGTGTTCAAGCACAGAGATGTCAAACTGAATTTGTGTTCGTCAAAACATTCAGATTGGAATGTGATGAAGAAATTGGTGCTAGCCCTATCAGGGGTGGGCAGTAGGGCTGTGTGCAGAAAAGAAAGGCATTAATTTATGCATTTTAATAACGGGCCTAATGAATATTCTATTAATTAGACTCAGAACTGATGCAAATAGAAAAAGATTTGGAAATGCCGTTGGATCTAATACCGATATTTGTGATATAGAATGTGAAGGACAGATGTAATTCTGACTGTTTTACCTCTTCATCCCTATGTTTTAAATGCTTTTCACCTGTGTTTGGTGCTCAGCGGGTAGAAAGTTATTTATTTTAGTATCAGCTTGTAGAATCTTGTTTAGGTTCCAACTTTGTCCAAATTAAATTGTTGACTAGTGTTTTTTATTTAAATTGTTTATTTTAAGCAGCAGGGGTAGAATTTCGAGCCGAGGTCCGCGAGTCGACTCACGCGGAGACTCACGCAAAATTACACAGACGCGAGTCCACGTGGACTCGCGTGAACATCGTAGCAGATGCATCACTCAGCTAAAAATAATACCTTACGGATAACACGAACACCCGATTTCAGAAGAAACTCCGTTATTCAATCAATCAATCCTAAGTTTTTACCGATGCGATGATGGTAATGACATTAATAGTCGATTAAGCCAATATATTCCATTTTGTATGCATGACGTTGACGTTGAATCGGTTACCACAGCACAAAACGTGCGTATTTCAGATACAGTGCAAGATTCACTTTTGTCGTACCGCAGTCCGTGGTTGTACCAAATTTTACCCCTCACCACAGGCATTCACGTAATATTTTAACTAATAATATTGTAAAAATGGGTGAATATATGCGTAAATGGTGAAAATACCTGCTATGAAGTAATTTCAATATTTTGGATGGTATTATTAAAAAATTGTGGTGCGAATGCCTGGATACTGCGGAGATAAAATATATTCCTGCCCCCAAAAAAATGTGTATATCGGATCACAAGGTAATGTTTACTGCTGTCAAACCACGCACGTGTGACATGCCCACGTGTATAAGTGCTATGTGTTGCATGCTTACCGGCTTCGTAAATACCTGATATTTGCATTTATTCGGGATTTTCTAGTAATGTTCGATCTCCTCCACGTGAACGATGGCGGAGAAAAAAAACAAGCAAAACAGTGGCGAGAAAGGCCCCTTTACAGGGGAGGAAGCTACTCAGAAATACGTTTGGGTTGTTTACGATGGTCTGGAGAAAAGCCCCCCCCCCCGCCATAAGGCGTATTGTTTAGGGTAGCGGAAAATTGTGATAAGATTCATCAAATACCGAGGTTAAGGTAGCAGATACGCGATAAAATATGGCGTGAGGGGATTCACTATGCTAAACTTAAGTGTGACACAATTTATTTGCCTATTATAATATTTAATTTGGATTGTTTACATACTTGAATTGTACCCCATGTCTATAAATCTAGTAAATCTGACCTCGTATAGCCTAGCCTGCTTACTAAAACAAATGTGTGGAAAAAGAAAATCAGACAATTTTGGACTCCTGCCAAATTGTACTACAGATCCAAATTTGCGCGAGTCCATAGACTCGCGCAAAAATATAGTGCGAGAGTGCCACTTGGACTCACACGGCTCTTTACGAAATTCTACCCTGAAGCAGTCGATTAAATTTGCATTTCAAACACGAAATAGGACAAATGATTTTTTTCTAGTAATTAAACCAAGGAGATACTTGTACCCTTTGATATTGTGGAAAAATGAATGTGGATGTGTAAAGGATTACTATAAGTCACTGCAACATGATAGGCAAAATCTAAGCAATGAAATTGTTAATCTAAATAAAAAAGTGAATTGGTAAGGAATTCTTAGTGTATAGGAATTGTTGCTATATGGCTGAATTTTAAGTAAACTAAATATTGAAATAATTAATTGCCACTTATGTGTATTGATTTTTACTTAAAATGGGAATCAAATGCACTTTCGCTGTTTGTTGTTTGCTTAATGCTGATATGCTCATGTCTTTTGTAATGGATTTTATTTTACATGCTCTGAAAGTTGTATCAGTGTCTGGCTGTTATTTTGTAAAATAATTTGATTGATTTTGAGGTTCTTGTCTTGTTTGTAAAAAATTGAGACAAGAACCCTGATCCATGATAAATGGTACTAAATTTTGCAATATAAAAGAGAGGGATGGGCAAATTTGGTGCAGATTGTCATAAGTATAATAGCTGCCATTTTGTCAGAAATTACCATCTATCACACTAGTATGCCAAAGATTGGGCAGTGGCTCTTGAAAATGGTTCTTAAGGCATACCCAGTCGCCTCTAAGAACATTTCAAGGAGCCATTGAATACAAGGGACAAGGAAAGGAAATTGAGTTATCCAAATACATTCAGCACACAGAGATGTATCACAGCTATTGCAATTATTATGACCGTTCTTGCCATTTAAATAACGATGAAGTGAATGCAAGTGAAATTTGAGGTATGGCCCAATTTTGTTATTTTAAAAAGTAGGTTTTAGGACTGTATTTTTGACTACCAAGACATTTCGACTGTCAATTTGAGCTTTTCCCAAATTCTATGTAGATTAATAATAAAAAACATAATGTTTTATGACAAAGTTATAAATGAAGCCATTCAACAATATGTTGGAAATATTAGCTTGCAGCACACACTGTGTGAGTACTGATTAGCAAGTAGTAAACCGGAATATGTCGAAAGCCAACATTTTCGCGAATGGAGACAACATTTCATGTTGTTATTGCTTTAATTAGTGAATTGACTGTCACAGGGCTTACTTTCAATATATGTTGAAAACTTTTCGCAATAAGGTGGTATTTTTGCAGTTGAATTCGTTTTAATGTCATCGCAAAAATTAAAGTCCCTCCCGGATATTGCCACGTCAGATTTCTGAAAGTGAGCTTAATGAGAATTTTCACTTGTATCCCATGGCAAGCTTAGACCTTGTCAAGACTACACACTGGCAAAATTTTATTGCGATGACGCGTAAACAAATATTTAAAACAGGCTAGTATAGTGGGAGTTACGAACACTTCCCTAATTAAGATTAAAATTGCTTAATCAACGACGGCCAATCAGTTCGTTAATTCTACGGGAATAGTTCTTCGATTTAGAGATTCAGTAGTGTGACACCTTCATTGAATAAGAGGTGATATGCGTGTGTTGACATCCCGGGTCTATTTAATTTAAGAATAACTGTTCGATCTTGTAGTTTTCTACTAGTGTGTACCCATCAACGCGTAGTGTATACACACACTATATTAACTAATCAAGATTGAACTTAGTCCTTGTTCGAAATAGCGGATTTTGCAGTGTTGCAGTGTTATGGGTATTATGTAGGGATTAGGATTCAGAATCCAGCATATTATAAATACGCATGGGTTTTGGCGAGAAAAAAAAATGTGACAAATCAGTCACACGCTGCTGAAGAGTTTGATGCATCTATAATGCACAAGCATCAAATTCAGGTGATTCATTGATTTGGTCCATTTGTGGAGCAAAAGGGAATGTGAAGTTGTTAACTTAATTCATATACGACATAAGTTGTTTAAAATATCCATTTATTTGAAATGAAAACAATGAATTATCCAATGAGGAATGAGGAATAAATAGACTCATGTAATAGCACTTAACGCCCAGCCAGAGTATCGGGAGTGCAAACAGGGACTCTAAATCACACCGAATACAATCGTGTGTTTTAACAGCTCACTGATTTTGCGCTGTAATAAATGCCATAATATGATGAGTATATGAAGATAATCAAATAAATGGCGTATGCAGGATTAGGATTTATTTGGGGAGGTGCGGGGAACATCAAAAAAGTGGACCTTTTTTGTAAAAGTGGACTAACCCCCCTAAATGTTCCTTTTTTGAGCGACTTCTGAATACCTCATAACCAAGACTCATGAACACTCATACAATACTCTATGAACACATCAAACAACTCCTCAGAACCCTCATAACAATACCTCATGAACACCTTCATAACCATACCTCATGAACACCTCATAACCAATACCTATATGAACACCTAATAACCAATACCTCATGAACACCTATAAACCAATACCTTCATGAACACAGCAGAACCAAAATGTGAACTTTGTCAAATTTTCTTTAAATTTTGGACCTGTTACGACAAAAAACTCAGCAAAAGTGGACCTTTTACCTTTTTTTGTGGATTGGGATGGAGCAGCAAGCGCCCCCCTGCACACCCCCCAATGTAAAAAATAGTGCTATATATTTCTGAATCGGAGTTCTGAAGTTCTGTGTCCTATGTAATCGGTCAATCAAACCTCAATGTTCTGATTTCTTGAACATTCCTTTGGATATAGATACATGTCATGCATGTAGCTGCTTGTAATATTTCCAACCCACCATTGCTCATGATTAAATCACAGAACACACCTGTTGTGATGTAAACGAGGTATGTCATGGAAAGGATTTGTTATTTTTGTCTGCAACCACTATTATTGTTCTCTAGTTCACCTTGATTTGTTTGTGTAAATTGACATTATGTGTTAATTGTATAGCTTTTCAGTTCTAGCTATGGTGGTGTCTATGCTTTTAAATTTGCAGCCCACTCAGTTTAACTTGGCACTTGTAATTTTTGCTTTGATTTTAAACAAATTAAAATGCAAAAATATCATTTTGCAATATAGTTTGCATTTTTAATCAAAGGGGGAAAGGACCCGATTAAAACCTCATGTGTAAAGTTTTTGCACCGATACTTTCAACCAGTTTTTTGAGTGAGAGCTAAATATGATTTTGTAATCCCCATAGAGTACTGTGTTAAATTAATATAATTTTGGTAACCAAATTAGGCACATTTTTGCTCATAACATCAAACCAAACACCTTTTAGCCCAAAATTTCAGGGTAAATGAGAAGTAGTAGCTTCTTCAGATACCAAAATTTTGATCTCGTTTCTGGTAAATCTGTGGTCCTGGGGACGATGCTATTAGCGATCGGCTTTTGCCCGTTAATGTAGATACTGGGAAATTAAGTCTTTCAGATTTTCTGAAAATTTGAATTTCCCCTGAAATATCTGGACATGCAAAAATAGATTTGAATTCCAGACATAATAAGGAAAGGTATCGCTTAGTGCCTCCTTGGTTCGACTCTTTGGCATCGTTAAGCCATCTTATTCTTAATTAATGAATGGGGTTGGGTTTAGCACAGTGGGGCTCGGGCTTGCACCACGTTGTCCCAGATCGACCTTCGGCGGGCCACAATTTCATGGCCGCGTTTGGGTCTCCGTCCATACTCGGCCTGCAGGTTTTTTCCGGAACTCGGTTTCCGTTTTCTTCCTGCTTTCTAAAACTGGGCTTTTCTTCAAACATGTAATTGAATGTGTTATAAACTGAATTGAAATAAAATATCTTTGTGACACATAGTGTGGTGCAGGGTGTCTCAGAAAGAATTACACCCTAACTATAGGCGAGCATAACTTCAAAAGTAGTATCACATTTGAAAATTTTAAAAAGAATCTTTAACCACAATTAGTTTTTAAGCATTTTTGATGTCAACATCACTCGATTCGGTTCAGTAGTTTTGAAGAAATACGCGATTATGTACCACATGTCAATGACACTTCCTTCCAAGTTGGCTCACAATATGCAGATTTTTATGTTAACACCACTGATTGCTTGTGTTATCTGCAAGTGTATTCCTTTTCATTCCCCAAAGAACCTGCCGTGTTTTAATGTTTTGTGAGTTCAATCCATTTTGTTCGTTATAGTAATAAACAGTTACCGTGCACAATTCCTAAAAAAAAATCCAACAAGAAAACAAAACATGGTAAATAACAAGACTGATCTGTAGAAAATGTGAAATAAGGTTAGTTGAATTAGGGTTGCCCTGCATCTAATGCATTGAGAAGTTTATCATCACTGTTAAACAGATGGATAAACTGACAATAAGAATTATTCACAAGAGTTTTTTTATTAAATTAGACTCTTGTTCCAATAAGAGGGTGGATTCTACATTTAAAATAATACAAGACTGAATTGAGTGGCAAAATTCAAAATTCCCGCGTTTTAATCTATACTCGTGTTATATGAAGTACTGGCACTAACAAGGTGGTTGGTCAACATTTGTCGGCCATACAAAGGGGTTTTGGGTTTTCAGATCTGCCGAAACTGTCATAGCATTACTGGTCAGGCGGGAATTTATATTAAGATTTCCGCAAAATCCTCCTTGCAAGAAGACAATCTTGAACAATTTTAAACGTACCGTGAAATGGTACAGTCAAAATTTGAACAAAGCCGGATACCGGAGAACCGGCCGAATTACAGACATTCAGTCATTAGACGCTAAATCCAAGACAAATTCAGACGTAACAATCTGCCACAAATCTTTCCATTTGTGGCATGCTGGATAACAATTCTTGAATGCATTTTGAATGCATTTTTATCAAAACGGAAAATCAACACCTCTGAGTCTTCTTAGCACAGAAAAGGTGAACATTGGTGGCTGAAACCATTCTTGTTTTTATATATGCACAACCTATTGAATATCAAACTTTTGTATGTATGTGCACTATTATGTTTGAACCTGGTGCAAATATCATTTATCTTATTTGGTTTTCTAAAGAACTGAAAAAGCAAATGAAAGAAGTATTGATTGTTTCTCGCCTGTTCTGTCTGAGTCACTTTATTACCAAACTTGGAAGGAAGTGCCATTGACATGTGTTACATAATCGCTTATTTCTTCAAAACTACTGAACCGAATCGCGTGCTGTTTACATTAAAATATTGAAAAATAATTGTGGGTTTAAGAATTCCTTTTTAATTGCTCCAATGTGATACCACTTTTGAAGTTATGTCACTAAACAGTTAGGGTGTAATTCTTTCTGCCGACACCCTGTATGATTAAAGACTAATACCTCCTCCAATGAAAAGGTCACTTCGCCAAATTATGCTGCTGCTGAGGCATGCCTGTAATGGTGACAATAAAGAAGTATCATTTGTACAATGTAGAAGGAAATTGTACTTCATTTGGAGTAGTTTAAGTTATGTTTTTCTTTTCTTGTCTCCCAATTTCAGGAAGATGAAGGTGTACTCAGGACATGAAGATAGAAAGGTAGGATTATCAAATTGGCCAGGAAAATTACTTGCTGCAAAAAATATACCTTAAGACTGTCTAACTGTTTAAGTAAACCTGACTCTTCTAAGTCAATCACCACACCAGGCTTCCATTTTGAGGAGGACAAGCTCCAGAGCTCCTCGAAGAGCCTCCTGTTTGAACGGTCCCAGGAATTTATTTTTCAAGCTCCTTGCTGCTTTTTAAATGTATGTTATAAGGCAATGGAAATTAAAAGTCAAGCTCCTTATCATACTCCTTAGTAAATACATAAAAATAGGAGTGGGATTAACAGAGCTCCAACAAATTATCTGAATCCATGTATAAAAGCCTTATAGCTTAAGGTAAGAAGAGAAGATATAAGTAGCTTACACCCCCCCCCAATGCATTGTTCCTAGTTTTTGTTCAGGTTATCATGTGAATCGTTAGGGATGAAATATTGTAAAAACAAAAGTTTGTGATCAATTGCTGTAATTGGTCCCCGCCCGAACGATTCGGAACGGGGACTAATAAAATGAGCCCGTCCGTTCGTCCGTTCGTCCGTCCTTCGTCCGTTCGTCGTGATTAAAAATGTTAACCTGTGTATACGATTTATCTGGAGTTCCTAAGGGCAAACAATGAGGTAACATTGTGGAACGAAGCGGGGATGGGTTCTCGACCTGATTAGAATTTTTGGGCGTAAAAATATGCTAATACGTATCTCATTTGCATAATTATGAAAATTTCCTGCAAGCCCTGTGTGCAAGTTATCTGGAGTCGTAAGCGTATAATGATTACCTTGGTGGAAGGAAGGGGCTTGAAGAGTTCTCGACCTCCTGATTTTAGGATTTTGGGCGTATCTTGGGCAGATTGAGTAGGCAATGAGCTAATTAATATGCAAAAATCAGCGTAATTGCTATATTTGACCAATGTACATTGGATACTAAAAATTCCTGCGCTGCTGAAAGCATATCATGGGCCACATCTTCTTTGCAATTTGAAAGTATGTGATATATGCGGCCCGCGGCTTAGGTATGCAAATGAGCTATTCAAATATGCGTACTTGTTGTATTTGAAATGTGTACGTCGGATAGGCAAAAATTCCTTCACTACATGAGACTATATTCCAGAGGTGGGGGGGGGAGGGGGGGAGGGAGGCCGGGGGGGGGCGGGGGGGGGAGGGGGGGGGGTGGGGCAGGTCGGGGGGGGGGGGGGGGATGGACGGGGGGGGGGGGGGGGTGCGGGGGGGGTGATTATCGGGGGGGGGGGTGGGGCAGGCGGGGGAGGGAGGGGGGGGGGGTGGTGAAGGGGGTGGGAGGAGGGGGGGTGGGGGTGAGGGGGGGGGAGGTTTGGGGGACGGGGGGGAGGGTGGGGAGGGGTAGGAGGGAAGGGGGTAGTGGGTGGCCGGGTGGGTGGGGGGACGTGGAGGGAGGGGGGAGGGGGTGTTGGGAAGGGGATAGGTGTTCGGGCAGTGGGGGTGGGGGGAGGGGGTGGTTGGGGTGTTGCGCGGGGTCTGGGGTGGTGAGGGGTGTTAAGGAGGGGGGGGGGGTGGGGAGGGCAGAGTGTGCTGGGGAGGGGCGGGGGGAGGGTTGGGAGTTGTGGCCCGTAGAGGGAGGGGGTGGGTGGTGCGGGGTTTGGGGTGGGTGTTGCGGAGTGTGGGGGGGGGTGTTGTTGAGGTGGTTGTTAGGGAGGGGTGGGGTTTTTGCAGGTGGTGGGGATGGGGTGGGTTGTTTTGTTGTAGCGGAGTTCGGGGAGGGGTGGGGTATTGTAGTTTGCATTTTATCGCATGTTAGTGAATGCGACATTCGGCGGGGACATATTTTACGCATGCGTAAATACGAGTTCGCCCTTGTTTAGCTATGTCTCACCACTAAAGATTCAAATCAGTACCTGCACAAAATCCTCCAATGGAAGCACAAGCATGGGCAAAGTACTGATATTTCTTGCTTACAGGTGCTGGGATTCGGATTTATGTGTATGTGTTCTCTACTTGATATGAAGAGCCTGGCACTTGCAATACGCCCCATCAATTACTGTGGTTAACAAACTTGCGGTTTGTATGGTAGACGCAAAAATGCAGGTTGCAAAGCCATATTCAATACTGATGGTAAACACTAAAACGGCGTTTTTTGTTTATATCTTGCGAATAAAATGGATTTTTGAGGGCTCAAATGTCAGGACGACAATGAGAAAAAAATATGGCCTTTCATCAGAATTCAAAATCGATACTACCTGTAACTCAGGGGGGTCCCAAAGGACGATCGGAAAAGCACCTTAAGGTTATGATTTTGACTTTTGTTGCACTTTGGATTGAGCTAAGGGCATTCAGGTTTGGATGGCACAAAGGAGTGACAAAATGTTTTAGCACAATCTGGGATTGGTCATGTACTACACATGAATATTTACTTAGAAGTGAGCAATTACTGTATTAGATATAGAAGCAAAAAATGTTGATCAAAATTGATGATAGAACAGGTGAGATCATGGGGGTGGTTGACCATATTTGGGGATGATTTTGTTCATACTATTAAAGGGAAAAGATTTTGGAGGCTTTTAGTTTAGGTTGTCCAATGTAATTGGAAAGACCTTATGGCAGCATGATTCGTTGAGTGGGTGTCCCCCATCTGTGTGTTCAAAACTTTTGGTATCACTTTTTCGTTAAATTGGTTAAAGGGATGGCGGATTTAAAGTAGTAAAGTTTTATCTCGATTGGATCGACCAATAAATATTTTTTCGATGTTAGACTCATTATCAGGTGTATCGCATCAAGTTTAGCGCCCTCTGCATGGTCCCATTTGAGTCCATTTTGCAGCTGGGCAACTATTTGAGGGCCTATTTTGACTCGGGGGGGGGGGGCAAGAATTCTACTTGTTTTGTTTTATGTGCTGGGGGCACCTACTGTTTATATGAATAGCATTATAAAAGTTTATAATACCGACACCCAATTTTATAGGACCCTTAAAAAATAATGCAAAGTCAATTTGAAAGGAACATTGACCCAATGTAAAAACTTCAATAAACAAAAAAAACACTAAAAAATCTCCAGAAGACTTGGTAGACCATGGTTAATAGTAGCAACAAAGCAAAAAAGGAAGGATCTCACAAATGTTGTCTGTGCGTTGTTAATTATGAGAAAAAAAGGCCACCAAAAAACATCTGATAACAAAATTAGGATACTCTGAAAAAGCCCTCAATTTAGGCCGAGTAAGAAAACTTTGAGAGCCATAACTTTGAACGGAAGGATTGACAATTTCTTTTTGACTTCCATTGTAGCTCCATAAAAAAGTACTTTAGGGCAGGTGTGAACCTGTTTCCGGGTATCTATTTTGGTGTGTAACTTTGCAAATATTGATTATTATGTACAAGTATACATTTCTAGCAAAGAAAATTGGACGATGAACCGATGATGGCATAGATTAATGTAAAACTTTCCTTTAATTGGAGGAAAAGGAAAAAAAAAAATACTTAAAAAACTGATTTTGCCCCAACAATTTTCAGACAGCATAACAAAAACAATTTGAATTCATGATTTCTTATGTTATTTTTAGAAACAAGACAAATTTGTATAGGGCGTTGTTTTTCATTTTTTTAATAAGAGCTTACTTCAAGGCAAAAAATGTTCAAAAAGTGTGATTTTTTTGACTTTTCCAAATTTGAGTATATATTGGAGAATATCTTAGTAGAAATCAAAAAATGAAAAATGAGAAAGACCGTCCCTGGAGAAGACCATTGCTATCGTAGGAAAGTTAAAACTTACCTTTAACTTCGGTATTTTGAGTTATCTTGTCTGAACAATTTGACAAATTTTGCGGAAATTGAACATTGAGAAAATCCCATTGTGTTAGTTAAAAAAAGTGACTTTTCACGCCATTGCAAGCTGTCTCTTTCTAAAATAACGTTATTTTGAACTTCAAAATTGCTGTAGAGTATGTTGTGCAAGTGATCAAATTACATCTTTAGGCACTATTGAATCAAACCACTTTTTGTTCTTCTAACTCCAGAAATTAGAAGAAATTGAAATTATCTGAGTCTATAACAATTAGCATTTGTTAATTTTCAAATATTTTTTGTGTTTCCAAAGAGCGGTTCGAGCAAAAGTCATTAAAACACGCACACGTTCAGTACGCCGCAAAAATTCACCGACGCGACCGCTGGTGCGCCTCGCCTACGGCGTGAAATGAGCTTAAATTCCCGCCGTTTAGACCAGCGGTTTTGGTGACTGTAAATGGTCAAAATAGCTGTTTTAATCGGCAAAAAATACAGCGCAAGATTGTCTGCAGTGGATAACCTTTTGTTGAGTAAACTATATAGAACACGGTGATGTTAAATGGTGCAAATTCAGAAATCGTTTTTGTAAAAACAAAAGCACCAGGGTTGCCACTACCCTAATGCATTTGAAAAATATGAGAGGGTGGGTTCGGTTCCACACCTAAGTGTTTTGGCATGGAATGTTCCCATAGTAACAAGAACTTGGAGATTGATAAATAAAAGAAGCATCAGGGTTGGCTTAGTAAAAGCACCACAGAAATCTAAGAACAAATTATGCCTTTGATAGCCAACATAAAACGCGAGAATGGCAAAATTCTGTATGAACAATGTGTATGAATGACTGTGGTTAAAATATGATCAGAAGGTGAAAAATAGATATAGCCTTATATTTTCTAAACTAAATGATCATCTTTCACTGTGTGGTCATGATTCTTCGTGTATGAATACAGATCAGTTGATGCAAGGGTATCTTCTTGTATCCGTTATACTGCATTAAATTTCACTCGTGACCATTTCCAAACATTAACCAACTGCAATAATGAGAATGTGCATGTAATTTTCCAAAGTTGATCCTTTTAAGGAAGTCATGCACATTTCAGTTGGCGGATGTAGGGGTTTGACAAAGTTGTAATTTTATTAATAAAACAAAGAATAGTGTATATGACAGAGAGGAGGAACATGTCATCATGCAGCACAGTTGGGATAAATATCTAGTGCGATAGTTCATTTTATATATTACTGAGATTGCTGATCGTTGTTACCAATTGCTGTTTCCACCCCCAATTAGGCTGCTGCATTTATGACTTTGGATCTATATCTTTACTTTAATGGTTGTGATCTATGTTAGAGTCCATTTGATGTGTTGATCCATACATGTGTAAGATTGCGCTGCATAGGTATTAGGAGATAAACATTAATGCAGTCGAATTTCACGAGAGGACAAAGGCTTGTTATGTTAGCATGTAGGGACGTATTTGTGAAGGAATTTGAAGGATAAAATGGTTTCTTTGTAATTGATATGTGATTGTGTCGATTGATCAGCTTGACAGACTAAACCGAATCTCACCATTAAAAGGCCTGTTGGTTGCTTAGCATCATCATTCTGGGGGGCTCAGGTCCTAGGCAAACAAATATACCCGTGCATGTAGTTTGCAAAGTTGTAAGTAGCCCAAAACCACAAAATAAAAAGTAGGGACACAATGAGAGTTAGTCTTTGTAAAAGACACCACAAAATTTTGGCACTGACCATGACATGATTGCCAAAAGTATTGGTTCAAAGCTTGTTTTTGGAAAACGCCTGGGGCTGAGAAGAGCAAAGCCTGGTGACCCAACTAGGGTATACTTGTGTGGCAAGCAAAATCAGTCAAATGTATTGTCTTCGTATGTAAGGCGGAAAGTGTGAAATATTTTGAGTTATACTCTTAATGAGAGAGTGCTATAGAACATGTGGAAATTTATTCGGGACTGTTGCAAAATAAAAACAAAGCAAAGCCATATTGAAGGGATAGGTTAAGAGTGTGCTTAACTGCAGTATTAACTATGGCCTTTAATCACATTAAAGGGGGAGAGGATTGATTTCATTGTAAATTTTCATTTGATAGAATTGGCATGTGACAGTCCCCAAAAACCACATTTGTAAAGTTTCACGCCATCCTTTAACCCAAAGATTTCGCAGGAGTGGAGAAAATGGTAGCTTTCTTCAGGTCCAAAATTTTGGAACCTCTTGGGTTAAAAATTTGGGGGGGTTCGGTTCTGGGGAGTGAGGCTATTAGCGATGGACCATGGCGTTTATGATTATCATTAAAGAAGCTGTGGTCATTACTATAACATATACTTACAACAATGTTAGCTTAGGCCATTGCTGCAAAAATAATGGAACGTGTCCTGACCATAATTAAATAGAATGTGAATGCGACAGAAAGAGTCATTTTTATTGAGGGACAGTAGTTAGTACCACAAAAAATAGCCACGGGGTATCATCACAGTATTATCTATACATGATTGCTGGGAATCATTTTAATAGCAAACAATTGGATAGAAATTAGAACATACATTTTTGTCCCCGCCGAACAGTTGGGAACGGGGATATAAAATGAGCGAGTCCGTTCGTCCGTTCATTCGTCGTCCTTTTCGTCCGTGATAAAAATGTTAACCCACGTTGTATACGTTTTATCTGGCGTTCGTGTAAGGGGACAAATGATTGTTGTGACTTAGTGGAACGAAGCGGGTGGGTGAGAGTTCTTGACATGATTAGATTTTGGGCTTAAAATAAGCTAATTAAGTATCAATTGGACATTTAATAATTTATGAAATGTTTTCCAAGGCCTTTACAAGTTTTCGGGAGTTCCGAAGGGCAGATAATGATGAACTTGGTGGAAGGAGCGGGGTGAAGAGTTTTGACCTGATTCAGTTGGGCGTATTTCGGGGCCAAATTGAGTATGGATCTGAGCTAATTAATATGCACAAATCAGCGTTAATGCTTATTTTGATGGGAGGGGGGGGGTGGGGTTGTGGGAGGGGTTCTTTTTCCTTCGGTTATTGGTCGGAGGGGGTGGGAGGGATGGGGAGGGGGGTTTACGGCTAGTGAGGGGTGTTGGGTGAGGGGGTAGGGTCGGGTGTTGCAGGGTTGGGGAGGGTGGTAGGGGGTGGGGAGGTCGTGGGGTGTTGGGGAGGGGCGGGTGAGGTGTTGCAGGGGTTGATGGGTTGGATTGGATGTTGCGGGGTATTGGGGGGTATGGGGAGGGGGGTGGGGTTTTGCAGGGTTTTGGGGATGAGATGGGGTGTTGATGGGTTTTGGGAGGGGGTGGGTGTGTATGTAGTGGCATTTATCGCCTGTTATGATGGCGACATTCGGCGGGGACATGTATTTACGCGATGCGTAAAAACGAGTTGCCTTGTTCAGGTAATTGGTTTGTACTAAAAATCTTGGCAGGTCTGGAAGATCTTGGCAGTGTAGATTTATTGCAGCGATGGAAGTATGTCATGGTTAGTTGCCTCAGGGGAAAATAAAGCTGATAAAAATATGAGCGGTTGGTCTCTTCTGCGAAGTTGGCTTTAGTAGTGAGTTTAGTTGGTAGTGAGTTGGAGTCCATAGAGTTTGTGATGCTTCGGTTGAACAAAGTCCAAAGATTGTCTGTTGAGTGGATAAGTTCGTAAGTGCAATAGTGCCAGTTGTCAAAAATT
This sequence comes from Ophioderma brevispina, assembly GCA_023653785.1. Classification (NCBI taxonomy): domain Eukaryota; kingdom Metazoa; phylum Echinodermata; class Ophiuroidea; order Amphilepidida; family Ophiodermatidae; genus Ophioderma; species Ophioderma brevispina. The sequence continues at coordinate 28,599 of JAMKCH010084780.1, forward strand.
ACCATCAAAGCGACTGAGTATGCCAAGTCTTTGATCAGTGCGCCTTGAAATGTGTTTTCAAGCGGACTATGTCGCCTGAAGAGCCAATTTAAGAAACCACGTGACTCAAGGAAAGATAAATATCCTTATACATGGCAGCCACACCAATGTATCACATGGCAGTATTGCACTTAGACCTTCTTCCACTCAAAAGATGAGCTGACGATGTGCTTGAGTGATGTGAACAGAAATGATACGAAGATGAGCAGCAATTGGGAGGATAGAGTGCCAGGGGGTGAAATTGAAAATATTAAAGCTGGCCAAAAATATAGGCAGTCTCTATTCTGTAGAAGATGGTCTTTATGGTTGTGAGTTTTATATTAGCTAGTGTAAGAGGACTGAGTGTGGTGGGTGGTGACACAGGTCCAAGAGATGTGTAACGTAGATTGATTTCAGGGCTGTGTACTAGGGGAGGAGGGGGAAATTAAGCTAGCTAGCAAACTAGCCTGCAAAGGATGGATGGATGGATTCATTTTTGACGTGTGTGGGAATATTTTTGCCTTTTTAATTAAAACTGAAATAAACAATTTATTTCTAGTAATTAAAATCAACCAGACTCAATGAGACAGAGAGTAAGAATGGAGTTGTTGTTTGCCTCTAAATATATGTCTAGGTGGATTGTGCAGGCTAATATTTTCGATCGTAGGGGATTCCAAGCATCCACACTCCAAATTTTTGACTGCCCGTCAATGATGACACCCACTCACGTAGTAGGCTAAAAAAAAAAAAACACTATCTTTTATCCCATGGCCATGCATTATTGGGTAGTTAAAAAACTTCAGTATCTGAAAATTTGTTTTTGCCCCCTGATTTTAGAATGATCATTTTCTTTTTTTTGACGATTGTTTTGGGGACTCGAACTCGATTGAGACTCCACGTAAAATCCAACTCGCACTATACAGACCCTTTCCTTTGCAGTCAGTATTTACAATGGGTGGCGATGTTCAATCAGATTGTGTGGGGGGGCATGTTAGTGTACAGCAGTACACATGGGGAAGTTAGGAGAATTTTACATGCATTGTCTGGTTAGAAGTGAACATGGTTTGAAAAGATTGTTCATGATCATGATGCTAGTGATGAAAGTGGTCGGATTGGGTTGCCCGGTGTTATTTCGGTTTTATTGTTAGTACAGTATTTGATTGGCTCATTTCAGACCTAACAGGATGTAATATTGAGTAGGCCAATAAATACACACCTATATTTGTTTGATTGTTATACCGTAATTTGATTGGCTCATTCATGACATAACATGATTTAATTCTCTGAGTAAGCCAATCAAAATACACCCTCATGCTGTGTATTGTGCTACAGTATTTCTGATTGGCTCCTTTCATGACATAACATGATGGTGAAATTATGAGTAGCCAATCAGACATACACCCTTATTCTGTTTTATTGTTCGTTACAGTAATTGAATTGGCTCATCATGACCCATCACATGATGAATCTCTGAGTCGCCAATCAAAAATACACCCTCGTATTCTGTTATGTTCATACAGTACTTGTGATTGGCTCTTTATGACAGAACCTGATGAAATCTCTGAGTAGCCAATCCAAATACACCCTCTATTCTGTTTTATTGGTTCGTTACAGTATTTTGCTTGGCTCATTTCATGACATAACAAGATGGTAATCTCTTGCGTAGCATCAAAAGACCCCTTATTCTGTTTCGTGTTCATACAGTAATTTAATTGGCTCATTTCATGACATAACCTGATGAAATCTCTGAGTAGCCAATCAGAAAATACACCCTCTATTATGTTTTATTGTTCGTACAGTATTTTGATTGGCTCATTTCATGAATAAAATGAGAATCTCTGAGTAGCCAATCAAATACACCCTCTATTCTGTTTTATGGTGGTTCGTTACAGAATTTTGATTGGCTTCATTTCTGACATAACATGATGAAATCTCTGAGTAGCACAATCACAATTTTACACCCTATATTATGTTTATTGTTGCGTACAAGTAAATTTTGATTGGCTCATTAATGACATAACATGATGTAATCTTCTGAGTGCCAAGTCAAAATTCACCCTCTATTCTGTTTTATTGTTCATACAGTAATTGATTGGCTCATTTCCATGACATTTAACATGATGTAATCTGAGAGCCAATCAACAATACACCTCTATTCTGTTTTATGTTTCATCCAGTAATTTTGATTGGCTCATCCATGACCATAACATGATGTAATATATGAGGAAGCCAATCAAATACCCCTCTATTCTGGTTTCTTGTTCATAAAGTAATTTTGATTGGCTCATTTCATGACTAAAAGGATGTAATCTCTGAGTAGCCAATCAAAAACACCCCTCTATTCTGTTTTTATGTTCATACAGTAAATTTTGATTGGCTCATTTCATTGACCCCATTAAATGATGTAATCTTGAGTAGCCAATCAAATTACACACTCTAATTTTTTATATGTTCATCCAGTAAATAAATTGATTGCTTCATTTCATGACATACATGATGTAATGAGCAATACAAATTACTGTATGAACAATAAAACCAACTAATCAATAGCTGTATGTCATTTTGTTGAGTTCCAGGCATACTGTAAATTCTACAGGAACAAAAATATTTTTATTATGGCCCAACATCAGGTCATTTATTAACTAAAACTTAAATCTAAGTAAAGTATAAAACTGATATTAATTTGTTTTACAGTGGAAAACTGTAATGGCACTATTTTGGGTTTTTTTATCAATGGGGATCCTAGAATTTCCATAAATGTAGCAAATTTGCGGGTTTTGTCTTGGTCCCTACTCAAAAACAAAAGTCCCTCTGCAATTTTCAAGGAGCTCTAAAAAATTGAAACAATATTGAAAAATTAAATCCTACAATGTGTATATGCAGTTAGACCCAATTAACGCCCGTTTTGTGTGAAAGGGTAAACAGTGTTGTGACAAGTGCATAGGCATCCTTACTTCAATCTCAAGCCTGCCAGGCTTTGTGAGGATAGGAATGAATAAATCTCTGTTAGAGGTGGCATGTCGTGATATCGGTCTTCATTTTGTTCATGTTCCACTAGATATCTTCAAGATATTTCCCAAATTTTAAGTGAATCTGATGGGAGTTTTGATGTTATGATTGAATTGTCGTATCATGCTGCCCCATAGGCCACTTGTTATTGTAATGTTCTGTCCGGTTACGGACAGAAAATACAAAAAAGAAATTTCTTTCTAGAGTGGACCCGAATTAGCATGTAAGATTGGCACACAGACTAGTATACTTAGGCCACGATCAGATGATGTAAAAATATAAATACAAAATTACGAATTTCTGATACGTAGATCAATTTGCACGTAAGATTAGGCACACATAATTATACTAGGCAACAGTTCAGATGATATAAAAATCTCCGCTTTGAGGCAAGGCGGAACGGAAAAAAGGCCTTGCTGTGCGTCACAAAAATGCCCTTAAGGTCGTCTTCAGACAAATGATGGTGGTTAAAGTGATGTTGGTAATTGGTGGTAGGTAGAGCTGGCGGCTCAGGTTTATCACTGAAAGATGAATTCGGTTTTCCCGTTGGCTATTTATGTAACGGCGAATCCAGTCCTGTATTGACCGTTTATCTCAAATCGGTTCATGTAACAACCTCCAGTTTTGTCTGTTGTTAGCTACATACAACAACTTCCTATTTAGCCTTTCTGGACTTCCCTATTGTATAAGCCTTGTTTCCGCATGTACTTATTATGCAGTGACTTTCAATTGTTTTGCACGAGCAGTGAGCCAGAGTTAGCAATGCACCAGAGTTAGCAATGCACCAGAGTTAGCAATGCACCGGAGTTAGCAATGCACCGGAGTTAGCAATGCACCGGAGTTAGCAATGCACCGGAGTTAGCAATGCACCGGAGTTAGCAATGCACCGGAGTTAGCAATGCACCGGAGTTAGCAATGCACCGGAGTTAGCAATGCACCGGAGTTAGCAATGCAATGAGCCAATAAGATGCAAGATAAAGAGAACCCTTGATGTATTTGATGTTTACGAGACATAATGTAAGCTTACTGCATTATGCAGGAATAGGTTTTTCAAGTTGGTTTTCAGACATTTGTCAATATTTATGTCTGCATCTCTTTCTAATATAAACTGAATATTCCATTTTTTCTGGTGTGTAGCTGTGGTAATGCACACTGGTGATTCTGACCTTTGGGGATGTTGGCTGAGTGTGATAATACTCTTTGAAAACTTATGCATGGGTGTCTCTGTGTAGATTCAATTTTAGATTTTGATGAGGATCATGGTGCCATAATTATACTTAAATTATACATACATACGATTCATTTAAATTTCTGAAAAGTACAACCATTCACACAAAGCCAGTTTACCTAGGTTTTTATTCATTATTATGCATACAATAATCCAAAGTGACAGAGAATGAAAAAAGAACCCAGGCTGCAGGAGAATTGTGCAAGCATTCCCCAGCATTGCTTCACTGTTCCTAACAGGTGTATTACAATCATGGGTGGGTGGTTCATGGATACGGTCAAAGGTCAGAATGACCTTAAAATTGAGTATTATGGAGGATCTGATTGAGGTCAGACGGGTAAAAGGTTATTCAAGGTCAAGTTGTGAACAAAATTTAACTGCTGTTTGTTTCTACCACATGGGTATAATTCAATAATGGTCTAAGTGCCTTGTCTATTGTAAGGAGAAATGGAGAACATTGGCCGTCGTAGTGCAAAGGTCATTAAGAGTCACATTATCACAGGAAGACTGAAAAAATGTCTTTGTCACAGGACTCGAAGTTTTATGTTAGGAAGAATGTGATACAGATATCCTAATAATGGTTTTCAAAATTAATGGATTCTGACTTGTTTTGTAAACGCTGAATCATAGGCCACCGTTGGTTGTAATTCTGAAATTTTTTTTTAAATTGGAATTCTCCTAGGGTTAGAGTTAGTAATTACCGTATATTCTCTAATCAACGCCCCCTCGAATAAACGCCCCCACCTACTTTTTACATGAAAAATAAAAACCCGCAAATAAACGCCCCCACGTTTTGATTGCCAAAGGTCGGCCTGGTGACAAACTCACCAATTTGTCACCAACCAAACAAGTACACTGCTAAATTACAGAACAGATCCCTTTTGTAAGGTAGATTTGCAAAAACTGCATATTTTTAATGCCATATTTGTGCACGAATACATATAAGCATATTATTTATAGCGGTAAAAGATCAGCGACTTTCGTCTGTGTGCGCCGGCCATATAGAAAGGACAAGCATGTTTTTTGATATCCTGTTTTCTGAAGAGCACCGGTACAATGCCATATTAGGCTGAGCTGCCAATTGTCCTAGTAGGATATCTATATTTTGTAAATAGTTTTGAGTTGCAAAATTACAGAAGTACGAATTGCCGAATTCACCCTAAAATATGGATTTAGAGAGCAAATAATAAATATAATAACCGTGAATTTTGATAAACAGCTTTGCAGTAATATGATATATTTTGACCCAATGACCCAATGACATAACTAATGACCCGATATCCTTTGACCTTGGTCAGGGAATTTACATCGTAATAGCTGGTGTTTGATTGGAAGCTCTTGTAAACACATAGTAATTCAGGTTCGTACCAGCCAATCAAAATGGTAGTTTCACAGCGTTCCGGCGGCAGTATTCCTCTGTTGCGATCACATGGTCGCTATTACCTTGTGCAATATGGAAAGTGATATTTAAGGGTAAACTAGGGGTAGTAAAGGAAAGAAATCAGCAAGCAAACAATGTGTTAAAGAGGAATCTATACAGCTCAAATGCCTGAAAGGTTGGTAATTGCGGGTTCTTAGTGTGATAGCTGATTTTGCCACTGTCATGATCGCTGGAGGTGATCGACAACGTAGACTACATCGCGTGGGAGAAGGTAGAAGGTAAGGTAACACGAATTCATCCCGCAAATCATACATTATTTTGCACCGCGGTCGGGCGTCATATTTGCGAAAAGGTTGAAAACTCAACAAAAAAAAATACGGGACCTAAATCGGATTTCTGAGTTACTGAAGGTAGGTCATTTTAAAGTTTCCGCCGCTCTGCAGAGCGAGGTGCTGGGCGATGTTTTAAGTAACTTATAAAGGAACAAATGACCTCAAATAAACGCCCCCCTTGAAAAAGCACAGCCCCCGGGGCGTTTATTAGAGTATATCACGGTATGCAATTAGATAGGCACACATACTATATATACTCGGCCCCCAACAGTTTAAGATGTAGAAAACTCCAACATTGTGTAGGTTAGGTGGTGGGACAAGTGTGGATCATAAATGCTAAGGGATAAGCAGCAATTATGCGAGAGAATAAAAAAAAATGTGGAAATGGATTTTTTTAAAAAAAGTATGTACAATTCTAACTACTTTACATATGCAGAACCAAAACACCAAAGGTGAAAAATAAAGGATTGAGGGAAAAATTTGTTCATACCATCTCCGCGAATAGACATACATCGATGGCATTTCAAAATCTACACTAACCCAAAGCTGATTGTGGTTTTAAACCCAGTACAGAATAAACAAAGATCATAATGTTGGGTGTGCTCAAACCGTACAGGTCGTGGTGCACAAAATTACGTTATAAAATCTGGGATATTCACAGGGAAACGCTTTTTTTGTTATCTCAAATCGGAATTTTGATACGCATGTATAGAAATTACAGAATCAAATAAAAAGTACTGCCTTGTCTTTAATACATGGATTTCAAGCCAACCACTTGCAGGTTATGTTAACCATATGCACGCCAGTAACAAAAATACAAACAAAATACGAACTTTGATAATTTTTTTCGATGTTTCGGATCAGCAAACCGCTGCTTATCCAGTACAGTACATAACATGTACAGTGCTGGTGAGTCAGTACGTATTTTGAGAGATTCTATACAAGTGCCTGTAATATATTTAGGTCAGATACACACCATATCCAGACTAACAGGTGGATCAGGTCTAGTGTCCCTGCATAATTGAATATTGTGTGCTTATAATTTTTTTCACCTTAGAACCTAGAGTGGGATTTTTTCTAAATCCCAAATTGCATTGCATTGTACGTGTTATGTACTGTACTGTTCCACTACTTCAAAATGGAAGTACTCTGCACATTATGCCCAGAAACTACTTTCCCGAAGGGATTTTTGCACAGAATTTATACCACATAATGCAGGCCACAAGACAATAACATTTAAGCAATGAAATTAGGATCCCACAAACAAATGAAACAATTAGGGGCAAAGCATTATTTTCAAATTTGGAAAAATATTTCAAATATGTCAAAAAAGTCAACTTCTCACAAAAAGGTCAATATTTGTCCATATCCCTTATTCAAGATGAGCTAGAGTAGCCAAATTTAGGTATATTGTAGGAGGGGACATGCCCTTACTATTCATGTAATTCATTCCATAGGATCCTTCCCTGGGTCTGTCAGAGGGTAGGGAAATGTCAAAAATTAGCAATTTTTCCTAGACGAGTAGCCTAATTTAGGTATATATAGGTAATAGGTTATGCATTCTCCAGAGCCCTAGGGGTGGGGAAATGTAAAAAATCAATATGTTGCCATATCTCTTTGTAGATGAGCCAGAGTAGCCAACTTAGGTATGTTGTAACCAGTAATTCAGTGAAGACTTTGAATGTTGAATTATTATGTACGATAATACTTTGTTAACCCTTTTCAATGCTGTGATTCGTAAAGGTTTGGACCTTGTTTGATGTATTTTCATGCTGTTTCTGAATAAGGTCATCAAATGTACCATTTTAATTTAAAAAAGAAGAAATATTGATCTGAGATGCAGCACTCAATGGGGTTAAGGTACATTTTATAAACGCAAGGCATTTGGGATCGGTTACATCCCCGTTGCCCTGGACATTCTGCGATACATCTGATACCCATGTGTGTGAAATTGAAGGCATTTCAGTTACTACGGTTGTTGGTGATCTACAGGTGTTGTTGCCTTTTATTCAACTTTGTTGTATTTCCCAAACCATTTCATTAGGGAGAATATGTTTAGATCAATTTACCAAGTAATGAGTGTCCTTTGGCCAAGAAAATTCTTGAGTTACTGAAGACTTGAGGTGATCCTTGAAATTCAGTGCGGAGTAAAGTTACTCTGTGGAATTTGACACAACTAAAATTTGGTGTTGGATTTAATGGATTGCATTCAGTCCTGTTTCGTAGTTTCAGTGAGTGGCGCAATGGTGGCACCAGACTTTCTTGGGGGGGGGGGAGGGCAAAGTGAAATTTTTTTTGGCCAAAGTGAGATGGAGGAAACAATCCAAAAGATTTTTAACCAATATTGGCCCCAAATCGGTCATTTTTGTGCAAAATATGTAATTTTTATTCGGGGGGGGGGGGGGGAATTGGGGCAGAAAAAAAATTATGGGAAGTTGCCCCCACTGGAGTTTATAATTCTTTGTTGCTTCGATGCCCATTGATACTCATACTACTATGCCCAATTAGATAACAAACTGTTTTGTCTAATTAAAAAAACTATTCAGAAGTATAAATCTTTATAAAAGACACTATATCAGTAATTCACCCACAATAGTCAAATATTTGAAATTTGCAAAAATAGCTTTGAAGTCTAGAAATCTCATAAGTTACTTTTTCTAACTGAAGATCTGACAGAAAGGAAGAAAACTGTAGTGTTCAAGATATGAATCTCCATGTCTGTGTGGACAATGTCAACTAAAATATCTGATTTTGTCCTTATTACATTGTTTCGGGTCTTAGCATTTACAGGGTATGTTAGGGTACTTGTACTTGTTACAGACATGCTAAAATCTGATTTTTTATGATTTTTTTTATGTTGTTTTGTATTTTGATGACACATTATAAAATATACTGAAAGATGTTTTAATGATATGAAGTTTTCATTGAATTACCTTGACCCAAAAACCCTGCATGTAAAGTTTCTCCCTGATTTTTCAATCCATTTTGATGTGAGAGTAAAAAAAATGTGATTTTGTAAACCCCATAGAACTTTGTAAACATAATATTGGTCAACCAAAATGGGGCACATCACACACACTAGACTTTGGTTCAGATGATAAAATCTCATCTTGTTTGATGTGAGTCGGGGGGGGGGGGGGGGGAGGTGAACTGTGTGGATCACAAAATGCCACTTTAAATTTGGTGGATTAAAAATGAGCTCTCTATGCTTGGTACCATTTGCCATTGATCAATTTATGGTCATTAAATTTAAAGGTGCATGTTCCGATCATTTTTGAGACCCCGATTTACCCGAAAGTTGTATCGATTTTGATATCAGATGAACGGCCACATTTTTCTCATTGTCCTGAAATTTTAGCCCTCAAATCCATTTCATTCCCAAGATAAACAGAAAACCACTGTTTTAATGGTTAACCATCAATATTAGCACAGTATTGAATAGGCTTTGCAATATGCATTATAGCTTCTACCAGCAAAACTGCAAGTTTGTTTCCCGCGGTACTTGATGGGGAGTATGTGCAAGTGCCAGGCTCTCATATCAAGTAGAGAACACAACAGACATAAATCAGAACAAGCACCTTTAAGAAATAAAGGGTGATGTAATATCATTTACGGGCAAAGAATGTTTGTATTTATTTGTATTCTATTACCTAAAACAGCTTGATTTATTAATAAAATGCATTCACAACCCATTATTGCAGAATAATGTGCAGTACACTGACCAATCAGAATACTCCAGTGTTTCAATAATGAACCAGTATAGACAGTAGAGGTAAGGTATAGATATGTAGTGAGATCCAACCCAATATACGTTAGCAGGAATTATCACAACTTGTTGTGAAAATGAGAGTAGCTTAGCAAACACAGCGGGTTTGTATTAACTTTCACATCCTACTGTACAAACATACCCTGGAACATGACCACCACCATTGTGGTGTGAAACAGGTTTTAGAAGTCAAGGTGTGTATAGCCTTTTAGTTGTAGTGTTAGGATTGTAATGTAGTTGGGTGTGGAAAGTGCAGTTTCTAAAAGGGTTGCCCTGCTTGTTCCAAGGCTTGGTGAATTTGGAATTAGGGCAGAGTTTCCCCAACCATGGGGTCGCGACCCCAAAAGGCGTGCGAATGAATGAGGAAGGGGCGTTGAGCTAACTTTCAACAATCTCAATTTTCATTTTAAAAAAAAGTAGAAAAGAATTCATAAAAGCAAAGTACTTCTGGTCAATTTACCATGTCGTTTAGATGTCCCTTGTGTGAGGAACATTAGATTTGGGACACAAATATAATGAGAAACAAGTAGGGGAAAAAAGGTTGTAAAGTGTCGGGGGGGGGGGGGGGTGTCCCCTGCAATAATCATTTAAAAAATGTGTTGGGGTCACAGGAAGAAAGGTGTGAATTAAAATTATGGTTTTGTGACAAATATCTTTCTTGGATAACTTATGTAGTTGGGAAACCGGTTAGAAGTTAAGAATATTTTAAATGGATACATATTTATTTTGACTAAATCCAATCCTTTATTTTAAAAAATGCTCCCCACACCCTACAAATTTTTTTAAAATTTAATTCGGGCAACCCAAACAGATTTAAGTAAGAACAACCAGAGAACGTCAACACTTTGCAAGTAAATAACACCATACGATACTCATCTTGCTTGATGTGAGTCGGGGGGGGGGGGGGGGGAGGGTGAAACTGTGTGGTCACAAAAAAGCCACTTTAAATTTGGTGGATTAAAAATGAGCTCTCTATGCTTGGTACCATTTGCCATTGATCATTTATGGTCATTAAATTAAAGTGCATGTTCCGATCATTTTTGAGACCCCCACTGATTTACCCGAAGTATTATCGATTTTGAATCAGATAAAGGCCACATTTTTTCATTGTCGAATTTAGCCCTCAATTTAATTTCATTCCCAAGATAAACAGGAAAAAACCACTGTTTTAATGGTTAACCATCAATTTAGCACAGTATTGAATAGGCGTTGCAAAGTGCATTATAGCTTCTACCAGCAAATGCAAGTTGTTCCCGCCGGTACCTAATGGGGAGTATGTGCAAAGTGCCAGGCTCTCATATCAAGTAGAGAACCAAAGACATAAATCAGAACAATCACCTGAAGAAATAAAGGTGATGTAATATCATTACTGGCAAAGAATGTTGTGTCAATTTATTTGTATTCTATTACCTAAAACATCTTGATTTATTAAAAAAATAATGCATTCACAACCCATTATTGCAGAATAATGTGCAGTACACTGACCAATCAGAATTACTCCAGTTTCAATAATGAACATTAGAGAGGAGAGGTAATAGATATGTAGTGTATCCCCCAAATTAGTTAGGCAAGGATATATTCACATGTTCTGAAATGAGAGTAAGCATTTAGCAAACACAGCTGGTTTGTAAACTTTCACAGGTCCTATGTACAACATACCCTGGAACATACCACACCATATTTTAGGTTGTGAAACAGGTTAGAAGTCAAGGTGTGTATAGCCTTTTAGTTGTAGTGTTAGGATGTAGTTGGGCGGAAAGTCAGTTTCTAAAAGGTGCCCTGCTTGTTCCAAGGCTTGTTGAATTTGACATTATTGCAGAGTTTCCCCAACCATGGGGTCGCGACCCCAAAAGGGGTTGCGAATGAATGAGGAAGGGGTCGTGAAGCTAACTTTCAAACAATCTCAATTTTCATTTAAAAAAAAAAGTAGAAAAGAATTCATAAAAGCAAAGGTACTTCTGGTCAATTTACCAATGTCGTTTAGATTGTCCTATTGTGTGAGGAACATTAGATTTGGACACAATACTGAGAAACAAGTAGGGGAAAAAGTGTTGTAAAGTGTCGGGGGGGGGGTGTCCCCTGCAATAATCATTTAAAAATGGGGTCACAGGCAAGAAAGGTTGTGAATAAATTATGGTGTGACAAATATCTTTATTTGGATACTTATGGTAGTTGGGAAACCGGTTAGAAGTTAAGAATATTTTCATATGGATACATATTTATTTTGACTAAATCCAATCCTTTATTTTAAAAAAGCTCATAAAAGATGCAAAAATTACCCTTTTTTTAAAATTTAAATTCGGCAACCCCAAACAGATCTTAAGTAAGAACAACCAGAGAAGTAACACTTTGCAAGTAAATAACACCCTACGATACTTTTCTTGTGTGTGATAAACATGTGATGCAAGTGATGACAATGAGCACTATGACAACACTGCAGAATTCAATGCACAAGTATTGACAGCACCCAGATAAAATTTCAAAAGACAAACATCAAAGGATAGTTGAATAGTATTTTCAGTTTTGTTTAAAAACAAATGATAACTAGACGCCACAGTTGTGTTTAGCAAACACGGGTATATTCGCATGTGGCATGCAGAACATGCATGCCATGCGGAAGTGCCCCCTTAATGACCTTTAACTCCCACGCCGAGCACAAATTTTGTGAAGGGTCTTAAGCTGGTTCTTATACATAAGTCACATGACCATGCAATGTTGGGTATAGCAGCTATGATTTTTTGAAGATTTTTCACATTAAGACCGGAAGTTCCCCTTTAATGACCTTTGATCCCCATGTCGAGCACAATGGTGGTGAAGGGTCTCAAGTGGCTTCGTATGCATGAGTAGTTGACTATGCTACCTTACACAAAAGCAAATTATGATTTTGAGATTTGCCACAGTCAGACGGGAAGGACCCATAATGACCTTTGATCAAATCTGTGTACACCCTTAAGACATCAACTAATGTCGAGTCAGATGACGGAAAGCCACGTCACCATCCACGGGTTGTTTTGTAAAGAAGATGCATTTTAAAGAGTTCCGACCCGAATGCCCATTTAATCGCCCCACATGACCTTGAGGTGCCCCAATCTGGGTACACCTCAGAAGGGGTTTGGGTCAGTGGTTCTTCTGACAACATTGGTGTCATAGCTTTATTATGTGGCAGAAGATGCATTGTAGAGATTCCGACAAGTGCCCTGTAATAGGGCCCACGTGACCCTACAAGAGGTCAAGGTCAAACTATCTACACCCCCAGATGTTAGTTGGGTCAGTGGTGCTCCTGCCTGATTTTGGTTGTAATCGGGGAAAGGGAAAGGGTTTGCAGAAAGGTATAAAACCAAAGCGTCTAGAGAAGAAGGAGGAGAAGGGACTGAACAAACTCTAAACCAGCACAAGCACAATTATTCGCATGTTACAATGCGGAATAATTAAAAAGCAGCTGGAAATTTAAAAAACAAAATAGCTGATAAAAAAAACACATTCCAGATAAGGTTTCAATTCTTGATGAGCTTTGAGCGAAACAATAACGAGGTTTTTATTAAACTTAACTAGTGAGTCATACACTCTTTCTGTAAGTTAAAGGGGATGACCTTGATTTCATTATATAATTTTCATTTTGATGTGCATTGGCCTTCTGGACCCCATACCCAGATATAAGTTTCATGATAATATTTTTTATGAGAGCTAAATACATTGATTGGTAAGCCCCATCTAGATATGTTTTGCATTAAATGGGTTTTGACAAAATTGGCATTTTATCAGTACATCCAAACCTTTTAGCTCTAGGAGTGAGAGTAAATGAGCAAATAGCCAGGCTTCCTTCATACATCAAACTTTGGCCAATGGTAGTAAAAGTCCTGGGATTCTGGGGACAAAGGCTATAGTATTACGATTTGACCTTTTAAACTCAGAATTCCAGGGGACTGGTGTGGTACAGATAAATTTTCCATTTTGCAACTAGAAATCCAAGATAGACCATTTGACATTTCATTGTAGGCATAAATAAATAGTCGGTGGGTATTGGAGAGGGTGTACCGAGTCCAACCCACACTGCGCCAGAATTGGGGAATTTCACCTCAGTAAGGTAATGTGATCTCACATAATCCTAATTCTTAACACATAAAAACCCTGACATTTACATTTCATTATAGGCTAAATAGAGTCTGGTGCATATCGGGGGTTATATATGAGGTCCAAACCCACAATGCGCCAGATTGGGGAAATTTCACCTCAATAAGGTCATGGAATCTCATTGTCTATATTCTTATCACATAAAACATGACTGTCAAAACGCCTTTTGCCCCAAAAAAGTGTAGTACTTCAGCGGGGTCGATGGCCCGATGGAGGATTATGAAGTTTTCATATTGATTAGATTGGCCTTCACTCGTAAACCCAATCTGTTAAGTTTCGCGGCCAATATTCATCCGTTTTGAATCCAAGTAAATCTGGGTTTTTGTCCATGGGGTCGAGGGGCTATTAGCCAATCGGGCATGACCTTAACCAGTATAAAAACCCTCGTGACTTCTACATTCATTTTAGCCCAAAAGTGTAGAGTACAGTAAGGATTGTTTATCACGATCATGACATGATTTGTGATCCTTAAACTTCTGAACACTTTTTTGTCTCGCCTGACTTTGTTCGGCAGCGACTAGTTATCACTTTTGTCTGTCGTCTGTATGCTGTCTGTCTGATAGCCCCGTCCCGTGTGTCACCTGAGTGGGTACGATTTATCTGGAGTTCCGTAAGGATTACGATGATTGTAAACGTGGTGTAAAGAAGCAGGCCCATGAGTTATCGACCTGATTAGATTTTGGTGGTAAAATATGTAATTTAAGTATCTAATTTGCATAATTTACGAAAATTTTCCCGCAAGGCTTTGGTACAAGTTTTCAGGAGTTCCGTAAGGCATATAATGATGGAATTGGTGTGAAGTGAGCGGGGGAGTGTTCTCGAACAGATTAGATTTTGGTCGTATTCCGGGCAAATGAACTATGCAGAATGATTATTAATATGCAAAAAAATTAGAGTAATTGCTATAATTTTTAAACCGGGGACATCGGATACACAAAATTCCTGAAAGCATGAAAGCCTCTATCATGGTGCCGCATATTTTTGCGATTTGAACGTGTGTGATATATGGGCTTAGGTATGAAAATGATAATGAGCTAATTAAATATGGTAATATTACTGTATCTCTGAAAACAGACATCGGATAGGCAAAAATTTCTTCACTACATGAACGAATACTATGCATGAATCTTTTGGGTGAATCCTAATTGGGTTC
>JAMKCH010084781.1:0-97707 GCA_023653785.1 Ophioderma brevispina
ATTGAAAGCTTAATGTATTGTAGTCCTGGAATGTATGCATCTTGTCCACCAACATGTCTGGTGGCTGGCGTCATATTGCATACGGTCTATTTTGGTTTGAGAAATGACAAGTTTTGTGATCGCCTCGACCAATTTTGTACTATACCATGTAACAGCCAGCACGTGCACTAGTCTCACCAACTCCATCGAATTTAGAGAGTCATTCGTTACTCTAAAGAAAACTTATACTTCTCAAAACAAACAAAAATAGGCTTACGCCAACTTTGCGTTATGGTCGTTTCTCCGAACTGGTTTCAAATGATTCAAAACTTAAACGCACGGCTGACCGGGTTGTGACAATTAGCGACCCTGGGTCACTAGTAATTATGCAGTTTATTCCGTACAAGTTTGCTGAATTCAGGGTGGGTCACTAGTGACCCAGGGTCGCTAATTGTCACAACCCCGGCTGACCCGCTTCGCGTCTGGCGGATCACCATTTTTTTCCATGCTACAAATAAATATGAAAAAGTTTTTTTTAAATCAATAGGCTTGTAATTGTCTTTGAATATTTTGTGAAACACTCCGGACTTTTCACCTTTTACCAGTGATTGTTTTGGTTTACCTGAATGCTTGAATGTTCCAATAAATACATGGGAGTGGATTAGTTGCTTTCATGTATAAATACTCAGGAAATCAGGAAATGGACTAATCTTGAACAATCGTCTTTAAAGCAATATTAGCACATTTTTGAAGAGCGCCCCCAAGTTTTCAAAAATTTGGAGATTTTTTACACGATTGCATTGGTAACTGGCTAGTAAACTACCTGTGAATGGTTAAGCTCGAAAATGTCTATGTGTCACAAACGAATGAATTTTGTACTAGAATAATTATTATCGGGGATCCCCGATAATAATACAACGGCTGCTGGAAACGGCCTTCCAATGTGAAATAGCCGGGAAATACCGCCATGTACGTGTCTACGCTCATCCATTAGTTGTTTTACTAGTTCAGGCAAGCCAAGTTAGAGGTTATTTTCTCGAGGTGGCACTATTTCATCATGGACGGACATAAACGTACCATTTCCAGCTCTGCCGTTAAGGCCAATCTGGGATCCCAATTCTAATTACAAAATCGCTTATTTTGTGATAAATACGCATTTTTTAGCATTCTCGTTCGCAGGTATAGTTTCCTAGACAATTACCAACGTAACTGTGCAAAATATCAAATTTTGAAAATTGGGGGCGCTCTTCAAAAAATGTGCTAATATTGCTTTAATATTCCATCGTACTTGTTTTACCTGTTTGTAACGTGGATGCTCTCGTCGACCCAGTGACTGCATATTATAAGTAATTCCCCAGTTTTCTTTTTTATGAATTTTGGTGTAATGCAGATTTCAGCGAGACTCGAATCCCAAAGGCGTTTTTTGTTGTTGCAAGATCACAGTCTACACCAGTGTGCCACGCGTTCTTTGGTAATATACTAAAATATACTAAAATCAATATACTATTCCAATGCTTGACCAAAGTCGGTCGTAAAATGAAATGATGGTACTTTAAACTTCTATAATTTGGACTACCTGCTCGGTCAGAGGTCAAGACGATACTGAAAACGAGGCTCGGTGTTATACTCTAAATGGAATACATTCTTTTCTGAGAGAGTAAAATCGCTAAAATACCGATATACGCAGGATATGACCATGGACATGGTATTTTGCAGTATCAGAATGCTCTGGGGATCTGAAGGGACTTGGACTTTTTACCTAGCAATTATTCCAAATATGGAAGTTTAAAGCGCCATGGAAGTTTTAAGGCGCCATGGCCAATCATTGGAATGGTCTACACAGTACTAAAGAATAAAGCCTGACGTGTAACAGTGAATAGCGCCACTATTGCATGACTCATGCAGGTGTGCATGGTCGTGGGGCACAAGTTGCGGACGGAACATGTAGCTTTGTTCTACTGGATACCCCGAGACCAGAGGGAGGTTTGAATCAATCCCATAATGCATTGCAATGTGCTTATACTGTACTGTACTAAACACATGTTAGTACTTGGGGGATAAAAAGTGTTCCAAAAGTTCAAGAACAACAAGACATTTCACAATTATGTTAAAAATTCCTAACAAAGTACTAGTACTTTGTGGCTAAAATGAGTGTAAAAGTCAGGAAATTTTATGTGTTAAGAATAGGATTTATGTGGGATCACATGACCCTATTGAGGTGAAATTTCGCAAAACTGGTGCATTGTGGGATTGACTCAATACACCCTCTGCCCCGAGACTTATCGTTGCTTTGCGTACCGCTTTTGATAGTCACGTGACTACTACACTGTTAAAAATAAACCTGTAAAAACAGGGATTTGACTGGCAGCTGGGACTCACAACATGCAGAACGTAAAATAACTGGAGCCGTAAAAATATGAAACCATTGCAGGGAACGTAAAATAACGGCGTAAATCTCAGCTTCAACGTTATTGTTGGTTTTTGACTTGTTTAAACAATTTTAAGAATTAAAACGTTATTACAATCCTCTGACTAAATGTTCACGTTGTAGCTATGGCATCATACAAACGTTGTATTTACGTTACCACGTGGTTGTAAAAAAGTTATATTTCAGGCAAACAATTTTGAGAAAAAAAGCCAATAAACAAAGGGAAAACGCGAAGAAATAAATAATTAAACCAGTTTATACACTTTGTTTTGTATGGTAATGTACACATTCTAATGTCATCAATTACTTAATCATCATATGAATAAACTTAATACATGTACCTTACATAGATCGAACCAGGGCCTTAAGATTACAAGTCCTAAACCTTATCCACTACACTACGTGACTTTACCGATAGCAGATGCTAAAATTAATTATATATATGTGTGTGTACTACTTTTTTTTAATTAAACTAAATATAATACAAAAGGAGGAAAAGAGTTTTTAAACCTTTCTTTAAAATTAATAGGGAAAAAAAAGAGTTTGCATTTTTTAATGACGTTACTTACGACGTTATATAACACATTTTATAGGTAAAACGATTTTCATAGTTCATATTCTTACATTAAAAACAAGTAAGTTACAAAAGAACGTAATATTACGGAAAATATAATAACGGTCAGCGTGTAAATACTACCTTTTTTCAAAATGTGTAGTATTATTTTCTAGCCACTGTTTATTTACATTTTTCTGCTTCCAAATTGTAATTTTATGTTAGGTATAGGTAATAAAGCGTGAAGATTATTGCATAATTGGGGTTTACCGTAATTTAAAAGGTAAAGTCTGGTAAAATTAAGAACATTTTTAACAGTGTAGCTACTAGTAACAGAATAAAATATAAATACGATGTCCATCAGATCAGCTCGCAAGTTTTCTTTATGTCACTGCAACAGTTTAAAACACGTTAAGTTCATCTCTGAAGTGAAATTTATCTCTAAGGTGTGGCCGATTTTATGCGCATCACGCTAAGTACTTTTATCTTATGAAAGAAAAGTAACTAAACAGTATTGAAAAGAGGATTGTGTGAGTGAGTGGACAAGATAAGTATTAGTTCGATAGTAATTTGATTTTTCTAAAATTAATACAAATGATGTGAAGAGTTTGTTAAAAACAATCATAAAATCTGTTATATACCTTAACAATAATCAGTCTGTCAAGCAATTGCAATTTCAGGAACATTTTCATCCTAAAAACAACTACTCAATATCCATTTGCTGCGGAACAAATAAGGCAATACAACTTTTGTTGTGAATCGTAAGGTATGGGCGTAGCGGAAGGGAGAGGGCAGAGAGGGAAGGTGGATATTCATGCAAAATCAGGCCTTTTCACTCTCTCGCTTTGTGATCGGGATATTTTTGTACCGACCGCGAAATTGCCCCCGTGGAATCTGTCGTAAAGTTGCAATACAATTTTACTCGGAAATTTTACCCCCAAAGCATATGGAAGTTACTTGATAAATTATCATAAATTTGGAACATTACTTTTGAACAGACCTCACTCTAACTCGCCTTAGAAGGAGTTTTGCCCATGAATATATGCAACAAACCATTTGACCCTCTAATTTACTCAGCATGTTATTTAAGTTCTATTAATAGAGTGCGATCTTTCCACAAAATTATGTGTCCAGATTTTTTTTTTGATGTACGTGTTTGAAAAGTAGATTTCAAAATGAATGAAACCTCATTAAAAGTTTTAGGTCAGTCCATTCAACGTGAGAGGTAAGAGAACTTATTTTAATGGCTGCGGGTAAAAAAGATGATGGTACGCATATCAATATATAGTAATATAACTATGCCTGTCTGATGATTTATATTCTTTGGTTCAAGTCCAGGTGATTCATTTGAAGTATCAGGATGACAACACCAGTAATTATTTAATTAAACGTTGCAAATTGAATACAAGTTGCTTTGACACTGCAAAATATTATTACTTAAAACAGCATAGGAGAAATAATGCATTCTTATATATCATTAAACATATAACACAACTAAGTTTTTATTTGGCCACACAACCGTATAGAAGATACGCGCAAAGCGGGTTATAAGCTCCTTGCCATCCCGGCCAATCATGGTATTAGTATTTTATCATTAACTTATCATTTTGTAAGAACTTAATTCATCAGTTTCCATTAAGCTGATTCTGTGCTGTAACTTTGTACCATGAATACAATATGTTTTGTAATAGCAACAAATGCCTAATCTCCACATCGCAAATGATTTAACACTCACATCAATATCGACCGCTATGGAAATATGCAAGAAGTCTCATTGATTTTGAAATCAAATATACTGTTTCATATCTTTACTCGCATGTATATAAATTAAAAATTGTTCTAAAAATAATTCCAGATCGGGTTTAAATGTGTTTGTATTTGTATAGATATACTACATTTCAATTGGTAAATACGTGCACTAGAGATTCTTTTCCTAATTAATTGATCATAGGAAGAGCGGGTATGGCACATTTAACATATGTTGCCTATCCCGTTACTCGATTGTGATTTTTTGTGTCTCCTTCCATATCCATCATCTTCTTACGATAAGCGATTCTGCACATTGTAGAGCGTATAAAAGTAATCAAATATTTAACATCTAAGCATACAGTCTTACCGATTTTAAACCAGACTGATCGTTTGTATGACTTCTTTAAAGGTTTGACACATAAAGTCTAGAACATTTAAATTTTGTACAAGCAATAATCGTAGACGCGTGTGATGAATATATCAGCTGACTTTTTTTGCTAATGTATTTTCGCTTGGATTCAACTGCTGAACCAACCCACCCACCGAGCGATCGCAATGAAATCTCATACAACGTTGATCTGGGAACTTCGAATTCATACAGGGCTGATGCAATCGTCTGTAGCGTCGACAAACGTGAGTATTCATTTCTGTTAATTTATCAACTATATATCTTAATTGTAGTTTCACTGATCAATGTAATAGATCATGCGTACAACATTACAAAGAGTAGCACAACCGCTTAGTGAAAATTAACTTAGACACTCGTATGATGAACTGCTTCGCGGTGCCATGGCCGTGTGAGATTATTACGAGTTTTGACAAATTAAAGGACATAGTGGGGGAAAATACCGCTGAGTCTAGACTCCTTCACGGACTTAGGATTGGGTTTTATGATTAGAAAGGGATACACAACGTTCTTGGAAGAATTTTAATCAATTAAGTCCGCGGAGCATACTATATATGTCATTTCTTATTTATGGTATTTCATTTGGATGTCGTGTCTCAAAGGCACGCTGCTTCTTATTAAAAGTCGTCAAGTCTCAAAGTCGTCTTAGACGCGTATGTAATCAAAATGTTCGTCCTCTAGTTCCATTAATCATAAAAGCTAAACCTACGTTTATTATGACGTCTAATTTACCCTATGTTCAAAAATAGTTTACCATTTTGTGAGCTGAGACAATATGTGTTTTTGTGAGATAATAATATTTGGGAAATTTCCATTTGCTAAGCTTTATAATAGTATAGAATTTGTTTGGGTTTTAAACATGTATATTTGTTTAGAGGTTTCATTTTTTTGTGAATTGAAAAAGGTCCATATCCCCAAATTATCAAAATATCAGTCAGAACCTCAGTGTCATTTGCTAGTTTTGAAAGAAACAAAATCTAATTTAGTTGATGTGTAGAGATTACAATAGGGCGATATTCCTGAAACTCAAAACTTGATTTTAATACATTACAAAGGCTGCCCAAAAATACATTACAAAGGCTGCCCAAAAAGGTGAACTCACTTTGTTTCTATTTTGAGAGTGGGACTAAAATAACTTATAATAACCACAGATTCTTAAAATCAAAGCCTTAACTCAATGTAACTCCCGTTGCATATAAAGCAGAATAACACTTTACCACACTTCAATGTACCGCACTTTTGATGCTTTAACACTGAGTTCTAATTCTTGAGTTGAGACTTTTTGTTTCTCAATCCGCCATTATAAATGTATAAAACTGTAATTCTATATTTTAGCGTAGCGTTCCCGATGATGGTTTATCCATGATTTCCTCACTTTGCCGATTTTTGATATTCAGAAATATATTGATGTTAAAACATTATTCCATATTTACCTGCATATATGTTTGTGATTTATAATTCGAGAATTATTTTCCAATTCAAGTGTTTGGAATCATGCTTCTGACTTACATGCCACCGACTGTTAAGGTCATATAGTCGTACCCTTAATATTCCATTCATCACAGCATGCATCGGCAAACACCGCGACAACATTCATTCAATTTTTATACCCACTCAGGCTCTCATATCACGTCTTTGATTTTTTTAAATATAGTATGCTCCAATAAAAAAATTATATCCTGCACACGTTCATGATCATATGATATTACTTTGTCATATTTTAATTTTGATATAAAATATGTTTTGTACAAAGCACCGACTTTTAAGTACTAAAGGCATGGCTGAAAGACTGGTAAGTTATTGCCGGATAACCTTGTCCTCTATGGTTGCTTGAGGAAGGATATTTTTTTCGAGACATATTATATGTACGTAACGTGAATGTTTGGTATTCTACAAGGGTATTGATTTCAGGAATATCTTGTTTCAAACGAAACATCCAAACAAACACCTGTTTATTAGATTAGCGTTTTGTAACGTAAATAATCGATACAGAAATGAATAAATTGCCTGAAATTTCAGAGTTGGACGATGTCTTCTTTACTGTTCCTCGTCAAATTTAGGAACAAGAAATTAATTTAACATAACAACATACAACATAATGATTCTAAGGTAAAAAAATTGTCTCAGCTCTCTTTTGCTCAACCCCTAAGCGCTATGCGTGTTTTAGCCAAAAAGCTAAGCGCTAAGTGGAAATTTGTTTTTATTACATTATTTGACCACCTTTTTTCTTCGCTTTTTTCGCTTTACTTTTTTATTTCTTGATCAGTTCAAAAAATTATCTTTTGAAAACCTTAAAAAAAAGAAATGTAAAATGTAAATTGTTACACCTATGCGAGTGGGAAGCTGATACGAACCTTCTTTTTTCTTGGCCTAATCAATTAGCAAGTTGCCCAGCAGATCTGCATAAATTATAATTGTCTTTTTCATAAAGATCAGAGCGAATACGAATTTCAAGCATAAAGAAAACTGTTAAAGTGAAGTTATGATCAACTACAATATTTTTTGGAAGATACTATAATCACCTTTGCATGGTACTGACCTTATGTTTAATGAACCGATCTTTACGGCTTGAAATGATCAGGTGGCAATTCAAACGTGTGGCAGTTTCAATTAAAATCGACCCATTTCCGTTGTTATTTATCACAGTGTCGTCTTGGTAATTATTTTAACAAAAAATTCAATATGATTGAACAGATGTTTTCATCATCAATTATCTAGGTACAGGGTATGCAGTCTGTACACTGTATTACGATAGTGTCAGGATAATTTTGCTTCAATTTATGTGAGTTTAATGATCTCAAGGGCGGTGAATTTGACGCAAGGACGGTGAATTTTTGGCAAAAGAATTGACATTGCATTGACAGAAGACCAGAATGGGGAAAAACTTAACGTCGATTGAAGTTTGTTATCTAGCG
The DNA here is from genome assembly GCA_023653785.1 of Ophioderma brevispina. NCBI lineage: Eukaryota > Metazoa > Echinodermata > Ophiuroidea > Amphilepidida > Ophiodermatidae > Ophioderma > Ophioderma brevispina. The sequence goes on from JAMKCH010084781.1 coordinate 8,031, forward strand.
ATATGTCATGACAATTTGGACAGCGTGTTCCGATTTCTTCCTTTGCAAGATCAGGACATGCGTGCGTGTATAATACAATATTTTATTGTTTTAGCATTGTTTTGATATACAAGCAAAAGGTCATACACTATCAACGCAGATCAAATAAGGTCACATAAATGTCAATTTAAAATACATAAAATCGCTTTTTATTTTCGCATTTATTTATATTCTGTATTATACAGGTCTTACCAGTAGGAAAATAGATTTCTAGTGTATAACAACAACTTCAGAATAGCGTCTAAATATGGCGGCGGAAGAAAGGGGAAGTCTTACCATTGAAGACGACGTCGTAATTAAAGGTAATAAAAAGGAGAGTCGAACATGGGTGCACTGTCACATAATTCACGTGTTCATAGCTGTTATATTTATATTATTCATCTTGGCTATGGTAGTCGTGATGATGTACTTCTTACCAAAGCGTCAATGCCATACAAATGACATCAAATCTACCATACAACCGAGCGAAACCTCTGAGTCAGTGACTAGGTACAGAGAGGGGTTTGTATATTTGTATCCAACAGATGCAACTTCCGAATGGAGTTCCGATGGTGGACTTCTCAGGCAGCCAGAAATGGACTTACCTTGGCAGGGAAGACTGTCAATGTCCGTTCTTCCTTTGCGTTATAATCTAACAATCACTCCGTATTTCTACCCTGCGGACGTCCCGGCGGGTCGACAAAATTTTACCTTCGATGGTAATGTCAGTATTTCTATCCTGTGTAAAGAAAGTACTAAGCAGATAACGCTACATGCCTCATCAATCAACATATCAAAATTATCAGTGTTTAATGCCAAAACGGATGGAGACGATTTAGCTAAAGGATACGAAGAGGATCCCTATTTTGAGTTTTTAAAGATTGATCTTACTGAAGAATTAATGGTAGATTCGTTGTATGTGATAAACATAGCGTATGGCGGCATACTACAAGAAGAGCCACTAGGATTTTACCCAATTTCATACGTGGACGACAACGGAGATACACGGTAGGTTATTCCAAATTTGTCCCAGTGTTGTCGCATGTGAAAATCTCATCTATTTGCATGAACTTTTCAAACCTAAAATTAGATGCAATTGATATTTACCCATTGATGGAATGAAAATGAGATTAAGCATTGCATTTATATCGTGAAAGTAGGCCATGCACGTAAGAAAGACGTAAATGCCGCCATGTGAAACATCTCTATTAATAGTTATTCGCATCAGGTATGGTTGGATAGACGCAATGCATACAAAATTCTAGCTTATGGCCCTTCGAAACATTCTACATTATTAAAAAGAAGAGCCCATAAATAACCGTGTGAATCAAATGTGAATATCAAATATCAGTTTCCACTTGTCTTGAACTAATCTTAAGTGCTGAAGTAGAAATTCTCTTTTGCGAGAAACCACTTAAGTGATAAGTATAAAAAATATTCAAATATACTGGAGTGAACCCGTGTTTCAGTCACGTCCACTTTAATACGTGAAAACAATTTGGATGTTTACATTGCCTAAAAAATTCCAGGAGAAATACTCCTTAATTTTATTGATTTCCTAGCTGATGGTAGTGACAGCAACACCATCATTCATTGTGTAGTGGCATGTTTTTTTCTGAAGGTGTTGCAAAGCTTACGGTCAGAAACTACTCAAATATTTCACAGCTGTTTGAGCCCGTGCAGATCGCCCGTTTTATTTTTTAGAACAATTTTGAGCAGTAGCGACAGAATTTTGACAAGTGATATAAAGTATGGACATGCAAAGAGGGTGTTTTAAACCAATCCATAATGCATTGCAATGTGCATGTATAGAGTGAGTCAAAACTATACACTTTGAAAATTATATGTTGTGTCGTAATGTACCAATGTATATGTTTTTTTTTTTTGATATGGATTTTTAGAATAGTTCCTATGTCTTCTTTTGATGGATTATGTTTCATGCATGATTGCACATGAGGCAGTCAGCTGCAATCACGCATGGAACATAATCCATCAAAAGAAGCCATAGGGACTAATCTAAGAATCCTTATCAAAAGGTATCGTATACATTGATACGTTACGGCACAACGTATAATTTTAAAAGTGTATATTTTTTACTCACTTTGTACGCTACTAAACACATGTCAGTACTTACTGATAATAAGTGTTCAAGAAGTTTAAGAACCACAAGACATTTCATGATTATGTTAAAGATTACCTAAGTAATAGCGCATAGTGTGCTAAAATAAATGTAAATATCAGAGTTGTTATGTGTTAAGAACAGGAGTTTTGTAGGATCACCTACTAGTAACCTTATTGAGGTGAAATTGCCCAAAACTGGTGAATTGTGGGATTGACTTTATACACCCTCTGGTTGCAAGAGCTAGAGCTATTACCTCTTTAACAATCAGGAAAATCCATTGTGGGAATAGTGCTACAAAGGTCATGATTTATATGTTATAGCGCCCTCTAATCGCACATTCTCCACATAGATCTATGCAAAACTAAATTTTAAAAAATCATATTAGCCCGTAGTGAAATTTCGCAAAATTACACAGGTTGCAGTTAGTGGAACAAAGAATTTTACAAAGCAAATTATGGTAAAGACTCGCTCTTTTGATTCTGCTTATACTTAAATATATTTTTCGTTTAGATTTTTTGTGTTTTCTCGCATTTTTATTGGTGCAAAGTGACAATTGTTTTAAGCCTTGTATAGATTCTTCTACTGCTTCTCTTCTTTTTCTTCGTCGTCGTCGTCTTCGTTTTCTTCTTCTTCTTCCTGTTATTATTTATAAATTTTGTCACTTTAAGCAAATCGGAAATGATGTACATTTAAAATATTTAAACAGTCTCTCCTTTCAAATGGAAGTAAGTGTAGTACAAGTCATTTCAGTATGAATATTTTCTACGCTATACTCAAACTTTAAACAGACAACAACACAGGAGAACATATATATTTAGCTACCGATACCAGTGACCAATCAATTTGTACCAGCGCTATATTTGCTATACAGTTCGAAGTATTCAAACAATGCTTTATATGAACAACTCAAATTAGTGTAGGCTGTTATGTTGGATTTTAAACTGGAGTATTTGCTAAAGATGTTTTTGTATCATTAGAGTAAGCATCCAGCTTTTTCCCATCAATCGCCATCTTGGATTTCAAAATGGCCGGCATTTCTCAAGGATGTTACCATGTAAGCAACATATGAAGTCAAATTTGGTGTCAAAACCTATGTTATCAATACTAAGGAATTCAAAAATACCATAGTTAAGTTTAGTTAAGTTGATAGATATACGTATAGCCGCCATCTTGAATTTCAAAATGGCCGCAATTTGTAGAGTTCTGCATAATGAAATCAAACTAGGTGGCAAAACATAGGTTTCAATACCAATGAGCTCAAAATACAGTAATTAAGCTTTTAGCTATATCTGTTGTAAGCCATCTTGGATTGCCAACTGTAATTAGGCAGCACTTTAAACTATGCCAAATACCATAGAGTTACATAAATAAAATATAGCAACTACCCTATAAATGTGAAACTAATAATTTGCTTTGGTGCAGTTCATGTGTTGTTCTTTACATGTTCCATACTTTTAATAATATGTTAATAACTCTTTTAGTCATTTATAATAATGTAACTACCGGGTGTCTCAAAAAAAGGAAACCCTCAAAGCGCCCTCTATTTCACAAAAAGAAAAGAGTAAACCATACAAATTAATACACATCTGAAAAGTACATTTCATTAGGTTTCCGACACCGAAAAAATCTTTCCAAAAGGACACATATTGACCGAGTTATGGTCGATTTAAAATGTGTACACCTTTTTAATTTTATCCACGGATTGTTATTTTCTGAGCTGTCTTTTAGACAATACACCAGGCACATTCATTCGTTTATGCTTTCTTTTGTTTTTGCGACAAAGATTAGTTCTGATATTGAAAAGGTTAGTTTAATTATTAGAAATTCCAAGATCTTACCGCATTCTTCTTCACTGCGCTGCTCTGCCCCCCCCCCCCCCCATTTGGCTGCCTCTAAGACCATGAAGACGGATGTAGGCTTGCACTCTCTTTTCCATTTCATTAATCGACTTCTAATCATTCGTGTTCGTCGGATGCTTGCAAAGGCAGCGGTTATTCTATTGCGAAGTTCTGGCAAGTTTGCTGGTGGTTCCTGTACATACACTCCACTCTTTAATGTTTTCCCTAGGGCAAAATCTAGCGGAGTCAAATCTGGGGATCTTCGCAAAAGAATAACCACTGCCTTTGCAAGCATCCAACGGACAAGAATGAATAGAAGTGGATTATTGAAATGGAAAAGAGAACGCAAGCTTGCATCCGTCTTAGGGGCTGTCAAGTTCCCCAAAGGGGGGGGGGGGAGAGCAGCGCAGTAAAGAAGAATGAGGGAAGATATTGGAATTTCTAATAATTGAAACTAAAATTTTCAATATCAGAACTGACCTTTGTTGCGAAAACAAAACAAACCATAAACAAAGAATGAGCTTGGAGATTGTGTTTTACCTAAGAACTACTGAAAAAGTAACAATCCGTGGATAAAATTGAAAAGTGGTACAAATTTTCAATCGGCCATAACTCGGTCAATATGTCTCCTTTTGGAACGATTTTTTCAGTGTCGGAAACCTAATGAATGCAATTTTCAGATGTGTACTAATTTGTATGGTTTACTCTTTTCTTTTCGTGAAATAGAGTGCGCTTTTAGGGTTTCCTTTTTTTGAGACACCAGGTATATGAGAGTTGTCATCAAAGGGATGTTGTGGGTAGAAACTGTCTACACACACAACAGAACTAAAGTTTTGTCAAGTTTTGACGAAAGGTCACAACCATCAGCGAACATAGAGCATCAACAGGTGGATTACTTCTGTAGAAGAAGTAAAAGCTGACTTGAAAGAAACTATTAAATGACATTGCTGACTAATATCTTAATTTAACATGTGTTAGGGCAGTCACTTGAAGTAGATTGACCAGTCCTGAAGTTAAATTGACTGTTGGAAGTCCGTTTGCAATTTTCGAGATGTTGCAAAATAGTTGTCTGTTCTTGCTGAGACAATTCTTATCATCCTTGTAACAAAGTATGGCATCAAGTACTTTCCACGTTTCTGGCATGTGACAATTGGTGTTGCTAATTTTGGGGCAGCATTTCTCAAAACAAGGAATAGCATCATGACCCAACGCTTTGCAGTTTAAGTGTTTTGTAACCCCTTTGGGTAAAAACCTCGCCGTGCAACATTGGAAGTAGTTCTCATTAGGGTGTTCGGATGGTAAACTTCTTGCTGAAAAAAAATGTTGCAATCCATTCATCATTCCTTCAGTACAGATAGGCTGGTCTGATTTGACAACTAGAATCTCAGACTTGCAGCTCTTACCCATCAACCTGCGAGTTGCCCACCACCAAGATTTGGTGTCTGAAGCTCATTCATCATTTTTCCTCTCATTCTAGTCTTGTGCGAAGCAGCAACCTCCCTAGAGCTTCTTGAGTATCAAAATATTTTGATTGTCTCCACGCATGGTCGTCCTTTTCCAAAGCTCTGCCACACCGTTTAATCCACCAGAGGCCCGTTCCCCAAACTCGTGCGTAATCCTACGTGTATACTAACTCATGCGTATGTCTACATAACAGACCTTGTCATACCAGTTACACCGTGCTTTGGACAAATGGGTCCACTCAGGCATGACATAGTATGAACGTAGATTTACGACTGAGTTTCGGGAACGGACCCCAGGCTGGGAAATTTACAAAACTACGATCTTCTTTGTAGTATGAATTGCTGCATGAAATCACGATCATATTTGTGATGTTCTTGCATGTAATTTCTGAATTGTTAAGTAAGAAGACTATCCAAAACTTGTCTGGAAGGATTACGATCAGAGAGAGGTGAAGCTACTAGTTGTAGACTAGACTCGTTGTAGACTGTTGAGAGTTTAGAGCATCAGTGATGATAAACAACTAAGTCGGTGAGTAGCTCCAGACACAAGTTGGTTGAGAAGTTGGGTAAAAAGAGGGAACATGCCTGCAAAAATTTTATTTTATTTCAGGGGAAGCTGGAGGCAAGGGCTTCAATCGAGGAGGCTACATTCTTTGAGATTAAAGGTACAGCAGAGGAAAGCTCATGTGTGTAAACACCGCACAACACTAAATCATTCCCCCGAATCATAATTTTTCCGCACTTAATGCAGCGGTGGGTAGTTCCGGCAAAATTGTAGATCTAACATGACGGGAACGAGCGAAAGCGGTTGGAAAGTGTATGAATTGGCTTATAGCTATGTAGATAGCTATGAACTTAATTATATTTTAACTCCTTGGTATTGAAAACAGCTTTAGACACCAATGCTTTTGCCAATGCGCGTCAAAACTTTAAAGTGACAGGAGGAGATTTTTAGGATACAAATATTTCTCTCAAATTGCACTGGATCGGTTGTAGACCACCTACCAAGAACGTTTCGAAGGTGTATTGGACAAACAAGTACAAAACTTTATACTGCTATAATAATCGTCCGTATAGAAAACCATGCTTTGATTTTCTGTCGTGCACGACAATGTATTAACTCAACTTATTACATAAAGACGGCGTATTCGGCTTATTCACTTCGGGTGTGATCTAATACATTGGTAAACATTCCAAATATGCAAAAAACGGGGGCGCATCTTCCTGGAAATGTCCTCATGTCTCTCTAAGTTCAATTGTATTCGAGTGTAGAGAGTTTGAAACCACAACACCCTTTGTTGGCAACTCTCATAATATTCAATGTTATTGTCTTACATTTGATTAACATATTATTAAATGTTTGGTACAGGTAAAACCAAAGTAAATTATTTTTCTCACGTTCATATTTTATAGTAGCTGCATAGTTTATAACAGCTGCATAGTTTCATTATAATAGCTGTTTAATTACAACTGTCAATCCAAGATGACTGACAACAGATATAGCTATAAACTAATTCTGATAAATTGAACTCCCTGGTATTGAGAACATATGTTTTGACACCAAGTTTGACTTCACTTGCCACAAATCTTTAGAAATGACGGCCATTTTGAAATTCTGGGGCTGGCATATTCACAAATTTAAATACAAAAAGGAAAAAAGAAATTGTACCATATTGGGCATATTTTACTCGCAAACTCGATATAAAGGCATGACAAATACGTTTAAAACGAGCTTTTAGGATATTTACATACCTATAATACATCGTATATGACGAACGAAACGGAACCCAGAAAACCCTCGAACTAAGAGATGCGTGGATAAAATCGGGTCTACAAATTGTTGATAGTGAAATGACAACTGTCCTAGGCCTGTCATGTTTTCACCCTATGCCTTTTAAACTCCCGAAGGCCCGAAGGGGGGGGGGGGGGGTTGCCAGCTCCTGTGAGTTTCCTTACTGAACAATCCCATTCTTATCAATTTGATACCACAGGATAGCTTAGAGTTTCTTCTTTTCAGAGGTATCAAAATAACTGCCAACATTCCCATTATGACGTCACTAAACGTCATAGGTTGAGAAAGGTATGAAAACACTGGATATGAGGTAGAAAATTGATATTTTGCATATTCCTGACTCAAAAAACATTGGCAAATCTCACGCATAGATAGCTAGAGAACCGGTGTGAAAGTAAATATAATCCGGCGGGAGCCATATTGTAAGGTTCCATAGACGACAACGGAATAAAGCGTGAAACTAATGTTGCGTGAAGAGTGAACTAAATCGAGTGCCCTATTCTTTACCATTGTAGCCGACTGTGATTACGGCGGACTATAATTACTTCTACACCGGGTTCGAGACCGTGTATTTTTCGTCTATTTAATTCATTGCTCGCCGAGTTTCTATAATATTTGTCGAATAATTTTCTCGGGTTGTATCATTTACATAATCCTCGCTTGCATTGAATTGAGTTTCGCTTCGTCATAGATTCTGCGAGAATCGTGCATATAGGTCATCTCCTTCTAAATACATAAAATATAATTACGACCGCTTGACACTCTTAAATAAAGACTGAAATACATTAGCGCTCGTTTCTCTGGTATCCACGCAAACACAGTCCTCTGTGGTTCAGTGGTATATCTCACGCCTAGATAGCGAGAGAACCGGTGTAGAAGCAACCATTGTCCGGCGTACTCATAGTCCGGGAACAATGGTGAACATTAGGGCAATCGATTCAGTTGACTCTTAACGCAACATTAGTTTCACGCTTTATTCCGTTATCGTCTATGTAGCCCCGGAGTGTGGCTCCCGCCGGACTACATCTGCTTTCACACCGGGTTCGAGACCGTGTATTTTTCGTCTATTTAATTCATTGCTCGCCAGTGTCTCCGATTTGTCGAAAACATTATAACACTAACACGCTCTGATTATATAAAACTAGTTATTCCCCCATCATGAGTACCCTGCCGGATGGGCTGGGGTCCCGGTGTCATATAATGAGTGTCCGTGTATCTGAGTGTCCTACCGCCCATCTGTCTATTGTGTTCTCCATTTAGTGCTGTATGCATCTCTTGTTTCAGCACTGTACCCAAATGGCCTCCTCTACAAGGTCACGGTTTATTCCGTACATGTTGCTATGGTAGCTAGGACACTCTCTCATGGGGGACACTCAGTTTCTTTACACGGGCTGGGTCGTATCCAAGATCGCACACCACGGTAACCTAGAAACATCATAATGTAAAGGAAATCTATGTTGTGCCCGTATAGGATGTGAATTTCTGGAGTGTCTTTTTGGCGGAATATCCGTGACGCATGTTTTTTTTTTCAAAAATACGTTTTACTTACAAAGACGTATAAAAAGCAAAGGAGTATTTAACAGTTAGTAAGATCTGGGGAAATAATTCGGTATTTTCACTTTCATTTTACTCTCACAATAACAAGCATAGATGGGGTGGGGTGGTGTGACAATAACCAGTGCAGCCAACTTCGGCCCGGAAAGTTACTCCTTGTTTTGATGAACCCGAATTCAAAGCCGAATTTGACGTCACCATACGTCATCGGTCAGATATGACTGCGTTATCCAATGGAATTGAACTTAGCATTACTGACCTCGAAGGTGCTATGAGTGGTTGGAAAGAGACTGTGTTTAAGACTACACCGAAGATGTCCAGTTATCTGTTGGCTTTTGCTGTTACACACTTTGTTTCAATGAACAGGACCACAGAGACGGGTACCTTGGTATGTAATGCTTTCTTTTGTGCTTCAGTTATTTGATATTGCAATTATATTGGTATTTTATTAAGTTGAGTAGATGCTTCCTTCCATCTGTACACAAGCTTAGATGTATCGAAAACAAGCATGTTTTTGTATACGTTCGTCTTGTTTTGGTTGCTGCTTTAAGTAACGACCAAATATAATGATTTCGTTTAGAATGTTACCATTACACTTACAACATCATTATATGAAATGTGTTTGACTCCATCACTCTTTTTATTTGATGATTTGTGTTACAAAATCAAGAGATGTCACTCGTAGAGTTTAAAAGATTCAGAGGTGCTTTCGATATCGGCTTGGCGCAGTTGAATAAATGGACTACATACAAGGATGCAATATTCCGAAAACTTGTAATTTATGAGATAAAGGCATAATAAAGGCATTATATTGGCATGCAGATGACAAAAGTTGCTCAGTGTTCAGAAGTTTCTTTTTTTAAATATCAAAATTATTCATTTTTATAATTATATTCGGAATCAGAATGAAAAAAGTATTCAAATGAGTACAAACAAGCCTTGTCTTAGAATCAGTGGTTTCTGAGGTCACTTCCCAATCCACTACTTAATTGTGTAAAGAGACACTGGCACATTTGAAAAATAGTGCCCGCAAGATTTTTCAAAATTTATATTTTTGCATAGTTGTAAAGATTGTATAACCCTTAAACATGTTAAAGAGCTTTAATATACATTAGCCCTCATCTGAAACGATTAAGACCAAATCAGCGCCCTCATGGGTAAACAGAACGATTTTATAACAAAATGACTCCGGCGACATCTATTCAGCAGACGATGGAAATGGCGTTTAACACAAGAAAACATACCCCGGAATTGATTCCCACGGCATGCACCCTTTTTGACCAATCTGTGATCTTTGTGTTTTAATATCAATGAGTGCGAGTCTAAGAGATTCATGTAATAGACAAATTCGTTGATTAAAGTTAGGGCAAACTTAAAGTTAGCCTACAAATTACCTGGATGTCTTTAGCCTCTTATTAATGTCCCTATCTGTTTTTGGGTATGCTATTTCTATGTGTAAAATATATCTCTATTCTTCCAATGGCCTAGACTATCATTGAAGATTTTATTTTGTGAAAATGTGCCAGTGCCGCTTTAAATAACGTGTACAGAATATACCAAGGTTGAACGAGAATATGAGTCTAGAAGTTTACATATTTATGCGTACTTAAGATTGTACTTCTTTAATGTATTTACCTATTAGGTTCGAGTTTGGTCCAAACCACAAGACATCAACAACACTCTTTATGCTCTAGACAGTGCTGTGAAGCAGACCACTTTCTTCGAATCATATTTTAATTACAGTTACCCTCTAGAAAAACAAGGCAAGTCGTAGGCTCTCTATGTCACGCAATGCTTATTAGATTTAATAGAATGCAATGCTATCAAAATTTGCATGTCAAAGAAAAGAACTCTTCCGCGTAACGCCTGTTTTAGATATCAGCGGTAATAAACTTGTCTCGAATACTTAAAATTGTCCTGAAGCAAGTACTCTTCATTAATAATTGAGTTCGATGCAATATCTACTTTATATTAGAAACACGTCAGATTTTCCGAAGTACATTAAAATTGGCTGCAAACATCATACGTTCAATGCTGTAAACGATTTTCAGATTCGCTATCAATGACGAAAAGGCTACAGTAATTGGATGACAAATTGAATTCCGTGGCAAGAGAGAGAAAGGCATCGTTACTTTTTTTCTAGTTAGGGTTAGCCAATTACCTGTGAACCACACAAATCACCACGCTCGCACGCACACACAAATATATATATACAAGGACATGATGATTTATGGATATATTAATTTATGTAAGAAATATCATATATATTATAAACTTATTTTTAATAATTAATATATATTATTGCCAAATCTGCTGTAACCCTCGTCTACCGAAGGGGGGGGGGTGGTACCACCCCCCCCCCTTAAGGTTTTTTCCCCGGCTTGCTAAAACCCCCTTTGTGGTGCAAAATCATTTAATGTATTGTCCAATTGTTGTTGCTCATTTTAATCCAAAAGAAAACATCCCCGGGTATAGGTAAAGATACAGGTGATCCCAAGTGAGGATAGGGGTGGTAACACCCCCCCCCCTCGGAAGAGAGTACCAACATGACTAACACAAAACAGGAACGTCACAGAACTGATTTGGTACAAATAGATAGCTATGGTCCTCCCTTTCATTGATACCAAATGGAGTACCCAACATGCCTAGAATTACGTCACAATGACGTATTAAAGTTCGACATGTCAGCCACAAATGCTATGTTCAATAAAACACACAACAGTGAGGAAAAAATCAATTTTTCGCCAAAAAGGTTAGGAAAATCCGATTTCATGGGTTTTGCCTCGACTGATGGGAAATAAATAGTTCTATATAAACCAGATTTTAGAGTATAATAAGGTGTTGGGTCATAAAATTGAGGAAATATCAATTTCCCACCTATATCAGTATTTCGTACTTTCCTCAAACTATGACGTCATGGTGACGTATAAATGGGGAGGGTAGTACTTATTTTGAGAACAATGAAAGAAGAAAAACTCTAAGGTATCCTTTGGTAACCAATTTACAGGCAATCGGGTGGTGTTATGTCGGCAATTTTGTTACACAAAATGGTCAGGTAGACGAGGGTTTAGTTAAAAAGTTGTGTCGTTATGTGGATATTTCTTAGCCAACATCACGCCTCCTTTGTATTGCAGTTATAATAACAAAGGATGTGATATTAATTGAATGCAAATTTATTCAAATCTCTAAGACGATTTTGCTATAGACAACCCGTAGCACCAACTCATTACAAACTCATGAATATGTATCCGTCAACATAACGCTGGATTATAGTAAATATAATTAGTAGTATAATAATGTTCACAGTAATTATGGTAATGCTGCGCTTTATTCCGGTAATAACAAAGGAAATCAATATTAATTTCAATGAAAATTTATGCAAAATTTAGAGATAGACAGCCCGTCTACCAACCGCGTTATAACCCCCCCCCCCCCCCCCCCCCCCCCCTAATGAATACATAATATTTCGCCTTCGTTGATATTAGCCTCATTATTATGATACATCTTGTTGTTATTTATTATTTATTAGTATAAAAATCAAAATGTTAGCTATATTGAAATGTTATTGCGTTTATAGACATGATAGCTGTACCGTATTTCATCGCTCTTGCAATGGAAAATGGGGGGGCTTATCGTGTAATTGAAGGCTTGCCATGATATATAACCTGATCAGGATTCCTTGCGTTAAAAAAGGAAAAGAGTAGTAGCTATGGTGGTATCACATGAAAATTGACTCACCAGTAATTCCAGTAAATTAAAGTAATACTATGTCATTAAAGGAGAAGTATAGCAAAGACAATGTGATATGTGGATGCAGAGGCCGTACCGTAAGTACATTAGCTGCCATGTGATACATCTGTGTTGCTGACTGCTGCCAGTATCAGGATTAATCTCAATTTTATCTTTCCTTGCGTCCTTGACCAGTTGCTGAAGAGCGTTGAAAGAAGAACAATGACAATGATTTGGGCATATCGGTTGTTTGATGGAAAAATATCTGAGAATGAGATAATGCATTTACAACCTTATTGCAAACTCCACACGACACTCAAAATTCAAACCTAGAGATAGATCAAACAAGGCTAGACGGTCGGGGACCGGCCATCTTGAACCAAAACCCTTCCTTTGAGAGGGGAAATCGTTAGTATCACCATCCTACGTCATTATGGCTTTTCCAGAATCACATCGGACTGGAGGCATCTGTGTGCGATACAAAGCAAGTGTACGACTTTTGAACCAGGAATCTTTCAGGAGGGGATGTATTGGCACCTTCGTCTTTATAATATTCATGACTTATGCTATTAGTAGAGTTTTTTTTTATGCTATCAAAGATTCTTGATTTGTTAACTCATCCGAGATTCTGGCAGTGATCTCAGAAAATTCTCAGCCGATCTTCAATTCGAAGATGGCATAAAACGCATTGAGATTCTGTCCAGCGATATAGAAACCAACTTAGAAGACCTTTGTGAAGCCACAGCAATCAAAGTTACTTAGATAATAAGTTTTGTCGACATTGCATTGTAATGGAGATCTATAGTCCCAATGGAGTTGTCATTAACCATTTATAAAATGGCTTCTTCAGAAAGGGACATCCGGAGTGACATATATACGAAGACGTGGGTCACTGGCATGGGTTGCTTTCTGGAACCTAGAGAAGATCTGGAAGGTACCGAGTATTTCAAAAAGTTGAAAGTTAACATATTCAAAAGAGCCTGTCTACTTATACTTACGCACGGATGCGACACTGCCAAATCTCTAAGCCCTTATCTTGACCGCTACCTTATCAACTGCTTACGCATCATTGTGGCATTAAAGAGGGTGTGATAGAGTTATTCAGATGGAGTCGGGAAATACCAATAACCAATAACCAGGACCTTCCAAAAAAAAATAAAAGAAGTAGATGGATGGCCATGTACATTACTGAACGTCTATGCCCTAAACCAACCTACTCAAGGCCACGGCAAGAGATCAAAAAGATGGCCCAAGATAGGGCATGTTGGAAAAAAATCCAAAAAACTGCTTCGCAGCCGACGGATAGATAGATCATCATTATTATAGCAATATGAATATTACCATTGTGGCAGGAGATATGGTCCTCCGGACTCATAGTCCACCTACAATGGTGAAGATTCAGTTGACTCTTCACGCAACATTAGTTTCACGCTTTATTCCGTTTTCGTCTATAGAACCCGGAATATAGCTCCGGGCGGACCATATCTCCTTTTACACCGGTTCGAACCCGGTCTGGTATATTTTTAAAGGTTCCCGTACGCTGACTTCTGGGGGATCAAATTATTCAAAAAATTCGATGGTTCTTGCTGAGTTACTAATTGGGAACCCAATGTTTCGAAAAGCATAGCAACGTAAAATTAGGAAGCTATCAAGTAATTATCCTGCAAGCCTGAATAAAATATGTCTACGTTAACTGCCGTGATTAGAAGCCGAAAGGTGATATCTCGTTTAAGCTCAATTTACAGTCCTCTTTAAATTAGAACTAGATTGATAACTCGTATTTATATATATGTGTGTGTGTGTGTGTGTGTATGTGCGTGTGCGTGTGTGTGCGTGTGCGTGTCCAAAATAATCTCACAGTGTACTAAGATATCTGCAAATGTCATACATTACTATTTTCGTTTTCGTTTCAGTGGTTTGGTAACCTAGTAACACCCATATGGTGGGATGATTTGTGGCTAAATGAGGGCTTCGCTCGATACACGGAATATCTTGGGGTCGACCACTGCGAGCCTCAGTGGAACACGGTGGGTCATTTTAACTTCACTTTAAAAGAAAATAAAACCGAAGTTGAAAATATTCACCTTTTTCTTTTCACGTCTGCTCCCCAGGGCACATCTTATTACGCTCAAACATCTGTCAATATAAGTCTTTAAAAACGCCGATTTTAATGTGTAATTTCAACTCAAATACACCTAAAATGGTACATTTGGGGCGGATTTTTACGTTCAGACTTTAAACATCTGTTACACTCAACGCTGCAAATTTATATGCAACATAGTAAATAATGTAATAAATTAAGCATTCGCATTTGCAGTACTTTTATTGCCAACGAGCTTTTACCTCCTTGAAAAATACTAGATATCAAAATTGGATAAAACTAAGAAATACGGCAATAAATCCCCGGTGGTTACTCCCATCTTGGAAGTAACGCGTAGGTAAGGCTGTTAAGACCCCCCCCCCCTTTTCAGCATCGTTGTCACCCAAAGACCCATATTTTGAAAATTTCACCCAAAGACCCCATCATATTTTTTAAAACTTTACCACTGTCACCCAAAGACCCCTATTTTGTGGAAATATTTTGAAAATTGTCACCCATATCCACTTCATATGTGAGTTCCCACGGGGATAAATCCCGTGCCCTTGTTACCAACCACTAATGACTTAGAGCCCCTGAAATGTATAGCTTTTGATAAAAAGAACAAATTGTGTACTTTGGGTATATTTGGCATATAATTTTGCATAATGGTTCAGTATTCCCCATTTTTTAATACTTTTTGAATACTTTTTGAATTTCATTCACAGAGAGCAGAACTTTTCTTGGACTACAATTACATGACAGCTATGAGGCTGGATTCCACAACGGAGTCTCATCCGGTCAGACAGGACGTGAATACTCCTGATGAAATATTCTCCCTTTTTGACACAATAACTTACAATAAGGTGCATTTAGCAGAGAGGCAAATTAAACGTTAATACCTATATAATATTGAATTTCTTTGAGCATTATACAAGAATATATTGCATGAGCTAAAAAAAATTAAAAATTCTAGCGAGTGCAATATAGTTTTGTATCATACGAAAACCCATTCATTATTGTTATTATTATTTAAATATCAGGCTGACTGAAACCGAATCTTGTTGTACTGTCGAGTCTATGTGGTAAACACAACGCAATAATGCGTGTGTATTGATTTTACACAAAGAGGGTTTCCGACTGAATGAGCGAGAAAGCCCACTTGCGTGTTCGTGTCGCAGTACACTGCAATGCCTATTGAAAACTCCAAAAACTGCAACTTTTGGTTTGGGGTTTTATGTGTTTCAGGCGTTCTATCTCAGTCATTTTTGCACGCCTTTTTACAAGCAAGGTGTTAAATGAAAGAGCAAGACCTAGACAACAAAATCTTGAAAACTTTCAAAATGTTCTGACATTGGCACAATACTGATCGAAAACCATGCCGAGATACTTTTTGTGCCAACTGTAGTCGATGAACTCGGTATCAGCGAATTTCCGATATCGACAAGCAATCATTATAGTAGATTTCAAATTAAGTGAGACTCCATTATACAGTGGCAGATTTAAGGAAAATGGCCCTGTCAGCAGCTTAAGGTGGGGCCCACCTATAGCGTCGCAAAGCGACGTAATGTCACACTTTAGTGCGACAAAGGGGTGTCTGAGGGGGCCCTGAGAGCAATATTTTAGGGGGCCCTGTCAGCAGCTGCTGACACTGCTGACTCTTAAATCCCCGGCCATGCGGAGACTAGGCCTTTGTTGCCATTACAGAACATTATTGTGTCCATGGTACAAAGCCACTGTACAGAATCGGCTTATTGGAAACTGATGCATTCAGTTCTACAATGGTCTGTTAATGATAGGACTTATGCCAAACTTAGTTGTGCTATGTGTGCATTGATATAAGAATGCATTATTTCTTCAATGATGCTGTAAGGAATGCATTTTGGCAGTGTCAAAGTTATGTTCAAATAACAACGTTTAATGAAATAATTGCTGGTGTTTTCATCCTGATACTTCAATTGAAACATCCAAGCTATCTTAGATGTGAAATCATGTATTTTAGGTCAGCATTATTTACTAGCTACATTACTATATTGTATGAGTATCACAAACTTTTTTACCCGTGGCCATTAAAGTAATTCCTCTTACCTCTCACGGTGAATGGACAGACCTAAAACTTTTAATGAGGTCTCACTTATTTTGAAATCTACTATATAGTATCCCTAAAGTAAGTTTCATCTGTGAAAATTTTTAAAGAAGCTGATTTCAACTGATTTTGGTAGGTATGGGTGTCAACATTTACCCCAAAAAAGTGAGTTATCGTAGGGGGAAATTGGTTTTTCGGGAGTCAAAGGTCAATAACAGGGGTCAAATTTTGAAATTGATCCAATCGTGTTGAGAAGTATACCAAGGTAATAGTTTAATCATAAGGATTCCAAAAAGGTATAGTTTGTACTATCTGCGGCCGAAAGTTTTGGAGTTATAGGCTAAAAACAGCAAAAATCAATAAAAAGAATCATTTTCAGTTGTACAGGGGTCAAATTTAAAAATTACTCCGATTTGGACAAAAAATGGTGCAATAGGATAAAAATAAGGAATAGTTTTGAGTGTCTTAAAAGCTTACTTACCGAAGTAAGCATTTCACTGGTAGTGTATTCTATTTTGTGGCCCTGTTTATTGGAATGGAATGCCCCGTAAAGACTTTGAGTAGGTTTATCATCTCATTTCCTGGGACCTTTAAGCGAGTAAACTTGCAAAAAGGACATAAGAAAGGTAATTGTAACACTGCTGTGGCATGACTTCACGTAAACCCTCTTTTGTTTAAAATTAATCAATTGCACTCGTATTGAGTCTTTCACAACCTGGTGTTCTCGTTTCCTTTTGTAATAGTCAGGTAGAAGGTTAGGCACACAGCCTGAACGATGGAAATGGAGTACAGAATTTTCTATGATAGATTTTAGTTCATTAGGACCTAGCCAATAATTTTTGGCAGGGTGTGCAAAATTGTACAGTGCCATTTTAAAAAATCACAATATGGGCGCCACCATCCCCCTTGTATAAATCACTTATAATCCCTTAAGTATTTCAGATAGAGACAAATTATTTCTCGGTACTCCGGTGTTTTAAGCACGAGAAAGTGTTGGCAAGTATATTTTATCATACATTGCCACCAAAAATCCAATATGGCTGTCAAAAGTGAACAAATTATGCTATCGGAATCATTAAAACTGATTTAAACACCTCCATATACCTATTTACGGTACTTGAATACATGCCGAGCACCAAAAAATGTTCTTGCAGGTGTTCAAAATTGTTGCAATTGATCACCACTCTGCAAAGTGTTACTTTAACACTTCAGAATGCATTCCAACGCATCCGGACACGTCAAGCTTGTTCTGCACATTTTGCAGCTTAGAGGCGTAATTCCAGGGTAATTATGTGCTTTTTATGCTTACACTTATGAGATAAATGTACTTTGATCACTAGAAACCCCTTATTTGGCATTCTCTGTTAATGGACCTTCTCAAAATTCAAGATGGCAGCCGATACAGCCGCCTTTAAAAATAGTAAAACCTACATTATATGTGTATTAGATGTAGTTACATCAACTAATTATTATTATAAAGGTGTGAATTAAAGGTATGGATAAGATTTGACCATTTGACATTCTGATCTGGATTTCTGTTTCTTTAACATGCAAACTGTTAAGATGGGGGCCAATTGTGGCTGCCTTTTACCTTCTTTAAACTAAGAATTACGCTAGATCTGTATTGTATTTAGTTAAAACCACCCAAAATGATTATTAAAGTTTAAATTAAATTTGAATGTATTCTTTGAGCAATAATAACTCTTATCTGGTATATTTGTTTGACAACCTACTTAAAATTCAAAAGGACAGCATCTAGTATGACTATATGACTTCGGAGGTTTTAAAGTCGAAAAGGCAGCCAATTGGCTTCATCTTGATTGGTAAGCTTGTTAACACACTTGAAAATGTCAGATATGAGTTCCTACTGGGTATAGAGCGCAGGAATTATGCCTCTATCACACATAGGTAGATGAGTTATGGCAATGAATGAAGTAGGGACTATTGGGTTTTAGGTGGCCCATATTGGATTGATGGTAAGTTTGTGATCAAATCAGTCAATAAAACCGGTCCAAGATTCCTCGTGCTTTAAACATGGATCTAGTGCATAAAATTATGGCCATTTAATGAATTTGAGACTGAGTAGCGGCCATATTTCATTTTAAAAAATGGCACTGCACGAAATTTTGCCACACCCTCCAGAAATTATTAGCTTAGGTCATCTCTACAAAAATCATCAATAGAAAAAAAGTCTGTACTCCACTTCCACCCTGTGCTCATATTTCCTCCTGACTAAGTCTAATGGCGGGAAGGCTATTCATATTCACTGCCGTGAACCCACACCCCATTTGGTAAAATGAATCCCTCGCAATTCAACACATATCTTTTATTTTCCCTGCCATTATTTATAGAATATACAAAGCAACCTTGTGTGCGTTTTCCTAACGAAAAAGGTTGAGAACAACATCACTTTTCGAAGTCATGTTCTAAAATTGCCAAAATTCGGACTAATGACCCTTCCGAACAATGACCCTTATGCTCAATTGGATAAAACCCCCCAAACCTCCGGCTAACAACCTTTACTAATGAACACTTTGGAGCACCGAACAGGAATTTAACCTAATGGCGTACATGCAAAAAGCACCCTTTACAAAACCAGTATACAGTTGTGGTTTAGTCAGGTTTGTGAGAAATAGCTGTCGATTGACACCAAACGTATTAAAGGCTGTTGAATTAAATAGGCACTGTCCAAAGCAACTCCAGAAGTGCAATGCGCCAAACAACTATGTACATAGTTCGATTTTACTTCTAGGATACACTTGGAAAAGTTTTGTTTTGAACATTTAACAAGTGCCCACTGGAGATAATGGTATGCCGATAATATGAATCACAACACATATAAATTATAAGTAGATATTGAATAATTAAGAGAGCCAAAGTGAATATTGAATGGAACTATAGAGTCTTACAAAGTCACAACAAACCCTGCACCTGCCAACCAGTAAACTTGCGCCTCATCCCCTGGCACAGAGGCAGCTGGAACATGGACCTCCATGACTGACCTGCTGCACATTTGCCCCAATGACCTTTGACATCATCCACATAGGAAGACCCTATTGCACCTTAACCCCAGTCACCCCTGGTTTAAATCGGGCCCTTACCACAACTTTTCAAAGGAGACGCAAAAAACGAAAACCTACCAACTGGAACCACACACATACAACATACGTACATTGCACCTCGGCAATATTCCCCTTGCTTAAAAACATATTATATTAACTACAAAAATGAATGCGGACCGGTCTGTTAGGTGAAACAAGATGGGTGAAAATAACAAAACATCGGTGGTCAGATACAGCAATTGCCTATATAAAGTGTGGAAGAGACGCACTACAAATGTTTAGGTCATTTATAGGTTCTGTTTTGCCCAATGTACCAGAGAGGACAACACCGAAAACATATGTTATTGCACTTACACTGAAATATTTGTGGATGCAACGTGCTTTTCAAAGGTTAGGCCAACAATTCCAAGTTCAACGAGAAGTAATGAAAGGGAACCTTAGGGTCACCTTTGAAGGTAATTATCATGATGTGTCTCACATACTTACACTGTTTGCTTTTATGTATTTATGTTTAGGGCGCCACAGTCCTTCGCATGTTAGTTAACATGCTAGGTGAAGATATCTTCATTGCAGGACTTCAGGATTACCTTAAAGTACACGCATACGACAATACTAATACTGAAGATCTATGGGAATCCTTAACAAAGGTATTGTCGGTATCTATATTTTACACATTTACGCTATTTAAATATGACGGCCACTCTGCATATGAATTGCACTATTTCAAGATGTAAAGAATTACCCTGCAGTTTCCCTAAGAAAACCACTTTCGATACATTTTTGATACTATATAAAAGGAACCATTTACACTAACAATCTTAGAAACAATACAAGTTGAATTACAGTTTATTTTCTTCAGGACTAATCACTGTTTCAAAGATGCATCAAAAATGGAACAAAAATGGGACAAAAGTAAAACATCCCAGCAGCTTTACATAATGCGTTTAGTTGTTGATAAAATACTAAACACGGAACGAGTGTATAGCATCCTCATTTTGACTATTATCCAAACGTATAGCTTTCTTTTTTGCGTAGTAACTCCGGAGTAGATATGAAGTAGCTCTGTGTCTTCTCTGGTACTGTCCACACCATGTCCAGCTTCTCTCCACTTACGGGGGTAACTATAGATTAGACGCGAGGGTGGATATTGTATAGTGTGCACCTATAATAACTGGTGTACTCTGAAACCCTTACCTTGCAGCTAGTGATCGTTTTCAAAGACCTCACTTCATACCTCATGTGTCATCACAAAAGGGATTTTTCAAGCTTGATTGATTGAACGATAGAGAGATTGATTGAGCGAGTGATCGTCGATCAATGATTGATTGTGATTAGGGGTGACTTCCAAATTCAACCGTTGGTTCACAGGCGGTCCATAGCGGGTGAGGCTTGTTTCATTGATTGGAACACTGGAAACCTGTTCCAACTTGCGAGCAATCGACGGTTAAGTTTTGGCACCATTGTTCTATAATCGACTTATCGCTGGGATATTTTTTACCGCTTCAGGTAGTCTTACGGAATAAAGAACACAATAAGGTTTATTTCGTAAGACTACCTAAAGCGGTAAAGAATATCATAGTTGTAAATCTAGTATTATAGAACACCAATCCTAGCTGTAAATGTGCAATGCATCTTTTAACGATTGGTCGAGACTGTATCATCATCTCAGCATTATTGGTTTATTGTAAACATATCTATCACATGATTTTGAAGCTAACAAAGATGAAGGTGTGGATTTTTCTTTTATCAAAGCGTTTTCCATACGTTAGCTCACTGTCCCAATATTTAGTGTATTTTTTTCTAAATATACCACGGGTGAAATCACAATGATTCGGAAAACTTCCATACGCATTTTTGTACGTAGGCAGATATTGACCATGGAGGAACTGATGTCAAAGTGGTGATGGATACGTGGACTTTGCAACCATTCTTTCCGGTAGTCACATTCAACAGGATAACAGATAACACTATCAGTGCTTCACAGAAAGTATTTCTCAGCGACGATGCAGCAAAGGAGGCTTTTGAGGCGATGCGGTATGAATGTATTGTTAGTACTATTTGTGTGGCTTTAAAGGTGCATTTCGTTCGTGATCCTCGCTCATGGTTCACTAGATATCCTCAAGAAAAGGTTATACCAAAATATTTAGTTAATTCTGATGGTGCATTATGATGTTATGCACCAATGCTCGTATCACAGTGCCCCTTAGGCTACTGTGTTGTAATTTCCGTCCGTTTACCTAGAGAGAAATACAAAATTACGGATTTGTTCAAGAGTAGATTCAATATGTACATAAGGTACATATACTATACTTCAGCCAACGGTTCAGATCATATCGTCATGAGTCTTCCAAACAGGCCAATCGACCATTTTGGCGAAATTGAGTTTTTTGCATATTATGATACTATATCACAAGCTCTTTTCATATACCAAATATTGAGCAAAAATAACATTCCAATTTGTAGATATAATAGATTTTCACTTTTGGAAATCATACCCAAACGCCAAATGAAAGTCTTCCAAACAGACCAATATGCATTCGTCTGTTTGCTGTACCTGAAAACCACCCTACGACAGTTTATAAAGTGACCTATCGATCAATGGGATATTGCGAGATTCATCTCCTCTCTCGATCAACACTGGGTAGCTATAGAAGTCTGGTCGAAGTTTATATTCACTGGCGGATCTACATAGGGGCGTGCTCGGCGCACGCCCCCTCGTTGGAGAGAGAAAAAATAATAAATAATAAAAAAAATAAAAGACTAAGAAGAAAACTGGTCAAGTGTTAAAACTGCCTATCCTAAAAGTTTTAATCTTAAAAGATTATTCATTATTAAGCGTGTGTGTGATTTTTGTAAGAGGAAATAGCTACAAATTTTAATCTGCATTGCTAATTCATCGATATTATAGTCAGGAAAGAAAATCTACCATGATTCTACCGGCTCGTATTGACCATTTCTCTTCTATATCTTATATGAAATTTGTCTTGATAAAGATACAGCTTAAATCATCGAGTTCTTATACCATCTTGAATCAACGATTTCCTGAGCTTTTATTGTACTTTGTAAGCTTTGTAAGCTTTTGACGTAGACAAAATTTTCTGTGTGATTTTAGCAATTAAAAATCGTTTACCAATATTTTATTTATTTTCAAAACCCCCTTTTGCATGCCTGTTTCACAAAAGTTAAGATTAATCTTAAGTGAATTTAAGAAGAATCATTCTTCTTACGTCTCTAACACTTCTTAAGAGGAATTTGTAAGTAAAATTATTAAAATAAAATAGAACCTAGTTATAAAAAGGGACTGAGATTGAACTTCATAAACCTCATCATACGAAAATTCTTTGAAATTTCTCCTTAAATTGGCTTAAACGATTTAATAACTTCAGTTAGGTTTCGCTTTAAATCTTAAAAGATTAATCTTAACTTATATCAAACATGGCCTCGAAGTGGTTTTCTACAAATAATCGGTTATGTGATTAAGCGTAATTATGTCACGTGTACTCTTTAAATGTAAACGACTGAAAATTTCACTCCCCAAAAGAGTGAAACTCTTGTAAACCGTTGTACTTAAAAGAGCGAATTTCAATTCAAATGGTAGGAAAGTCACTCCAAAAAGAGTGGATTTCCACTCGTTTGAGGAGTTAAACGAAGGACAACGCCTTTGAGGAGTTAAACGAAGAACAACACGATTGGAATTTCGCTCTTTTTAAGTACAAACCACTCATTTTGGAGTGGTTTACAAGAGTTTCACTCTTTTGGGGAGTGAAATTTTTACTCGTTTACATTTAGAGAGTATGGAACACTCGATGTCCAAAATTTCGAAAATCTTGGATTTTCGACCAAAATTCTGGTTTTTCGGTCAATAATCCAAGATTTTCATTCCATAATCCAAGATTTTCAAGAGAAAAACTTGCATTTCCAATTGATAATCCAATTAGTCTTTCGACTCTCAATTCGGGATGGGGTACCCCCTGCAGCATCCTCCACACCCTCCGCTACAGCGCAGGAGGGACACCCTTCCCGCACCCACCACCCGGCACTGCGGGTGCCATAATGTAGCTGTGTGTTATTGCCAGCCAAATCCACGCCCCCTCGTTCAAAAAATCCTGGATCCGCCACTGATATTAGTACAATGTGTAGCTGTATCTGAGACGATTTTGCCACACTAAAAATATAATTTTTTGCAGTATTTTACTGTAAAAATTGATTCAATCAAAACACCGAAAAATATATATTTGGCGAGTTATTACAGAGATTGTGAATGTGAATGGACCTTTAATTTTGGTAAAACATAATGCATTAAACGGTAAAATATAAAGTGAATTTGGATGGAAACTATAAAAGCTGTAGTTTATGGGATTGTTTTCCTGTAAGATTTACAGTATTTTTCCTGTAAATAACCTATTGAAAATCCACAACAGTGCATATTAATGTTGATATAATTCAAAGTTCAAATTGGAGCCGCTCTTATAAATTTAGTCGTAATAGGCCTGGAAAATTGGACAAAAGTATTTTGCTTGATTTTTAAATTACGGCCAATTGTCTTTTTCTGATCCTTTTTATTGTGAAATCCACTGTAATTTTTACAGCGCACGTTATTTCGTCACTGAATACAAGATGCATGTTAGTAGTGGTAAGTTTAAGTAAAAATATGCATTTTTAGCTGTACATGTGTTCTTTACTAGACGTAGATTGTAAGATGTCTTGACTGTCTAAGCGACGATCCGGGCGCTGAGCAAGGCAAAAAAGAGCCTTCAGTTTTGAATCGCGCCAGTTGAGTTTATTTTATTATTTTTTTTATTGTTTTTAGACATAATAAAAAAAATAATTTATTTTGTAATGATACAACTATACGTTTCATGAGAATAATTTCACGAATACCCTTATTTCATTTGAGAAATGTTAACACAAACATGCATGTATTAAATTAGGTAAATTGTGCAAAAAATAGTAACAATTACTCATTTTACACCTGTTGCTGGAATTAATTGATTGGTGAAGCTGTAATTAAGTAAAAATGATTCAAATCAGCTATGTTAGTTATTTCAAAGTTGTAACAACAACAAGACAATTTGTAGTACCAGAAAAGTCACAAACAAGCACTAATGTACGTAGTAACTTATTGTTGAAACCCTTTCACGTTTTGGTATGATATTTGTTCATTTTAATTTGCAATATATTATAAATAATTTGAAAGGAAAGTAATGCATATAAATGACACTTATGCTTCAGCGAAGCGTAAAAGCATAAGAGATATTATCTCAAGTGGAGGTAATCAATATGCATCCTATTGTTCTCATTGTTTGGTCATCTCCTCGCTAAGGATGCTGGGCGCTTTGTTTCCTTTCCCGTCGTTACCCGCATTTGGCCATTACGTTGCAAGTAGCCGTCCGTGTAGGATGTGGTGTTGTTGTTCTGTGTGTCGGTGAGAGAGAAAACTAATAAACTAGGAGTTATATATTGGAGGTTACTTAAAGCTTTTCATGGACAAGTACTGTTTTATCGTCTTCGGTGATATAACTTTGATCATCTAAAGAAGAGGAAAAAACATCAGCGATGACGCTGCATTATTTGGTTAGCGTCAATCATTTTGTTGTGGGCGTTCGTGTGGCTGGAATTTCGAACTGTTTTACGGGAGTTACGCATCAACTCCAGAGACATTTTCAGATTTCGCCAGTTAAATATTCGGAGTTGTGACTTGTATATACCGATAGTTGGGTGCAGATATGAACTACGTCAGGACTGCTGGGTGGTATTTTACGTGGAGTGAGTACTTCTGGTTACTAGTAGTGTTGGCGATATTCATTAATGGTTCGTGCGAATTTGGAACCCTTATCAACTCTGTTTTGGAACTGCGGGAGTTATAACAGTTTCAAGTCAATCGGGGACAGCTGCATAGTGTGCCGTTGTGTTACTCGCGCTGTTTTCAGTCAATTCAAAGCATCGAATGTAAGGAATCGTGGCCCCGGCAAGTTGCTACTTTTGAAGTTATCTGACGTGATTTGTGTGTATGTGGTGAGAAGGTGTCGGCGTGGGAGCCCGTGTACGTGTGGGAGACTCTTTGAGACTAGTTGATGCAGAACTATGACGGATCGCCCAAGGTTGCAGTTGGAAGAACTTCCTATCTAATATCCTTTTATGGTTAATTTACAGCTAAATGGGTGTGTAGGGTGGCGTGTGCAGATCACCTAAATTTCTTGTTTTATCTTGGCCCTGATAATTACAGGCCAAGTAGATGACTTTATTCACTTAATGATAAATTGTATTGATGCTAGGTTGGTTTTGTTTGCATTCACTGGTTCGTGCTCACATTCATGGCTTGTTAATTGCGTCCGTTTTATATTGAGTTTGATTCAATCAATACAATAATCAAGAAGTGTAGAAAGTCAATGGGGCACGCCTTTTCACACCTTAAGTAGGTTTGATCAGCAACTGTCAATGGGCGTATTTACAATGCGTTAAATGTGTGTGGGTGCTGATTATAACTATAGGTTTTCCCGTTTGATTTAAAACTATTTTTGTTATATTTCATATGTGGTTAAGTTACATTTCGTCTATAAAATTGGTAATTTCGTTTGTAAACTTTAAAAAAGTAAAACATTTAAAAATTATATTCATATTTGGATCAATGCTATTCATACCATGCCTCATTTGATTTCGTCCAAATATACGTAAATTTCGTCTAATCACGTGGTTAGCAACATAATGTCTAAGTTTATTTCGTCTTTTACCAAATGATTTCATATTTGTTTTATTTGATTTCGTCTTGAATCATCAATGCATGTGTATAGATATATGACTATACTTTATATATCTATTTCCTCTTTTATCTCGCCCTTTCTTTCATTTTCATCATTTTACATCTTTATTTTTCTCTTTGTTTATGACTTCATACTTATGTTTTCTTTTTTACATTTCTTGCTCATGAAATTGACATTAAATAAATGTAACTGAAGTGACGTTGGACAAAGTTTTCACTTATTTTGGGGCTGTCCCGATGGTTAAATTATGGTACCAAAATCTAAATTTGAGAGCAAGGTTTTTCAAACTGCTTTGTTTATATATATTGTAATTTCTTAGGCCATGCTTGATCCAAATGATGTTAGACTTTTATCCAATTACCTATCCGTCAATTTGTTGTCTGGCGCTATGCAACACGGAAAATAGGTCTACACTGTATTTGTGTAATACTGTGGGACGAATTGCATTGATAAAATTATGAAAAATAATGAACAAAGACGAATTATATTTCTATGTTCCAAGGACGAAACTAAATGACCAATTTATGAAATGCAGTGGTCATACTCTGAAATACAATGTTTTATTGATGAAATTTATTTCACGAGATGCACAATCCAATTTTCTAAGACGAATTGTAACTTAACCAGATATGAAATATAATGCAAATAGTGTTGAATTAACGGGAAAACCTATAAATTGAGCCCCGTTTGGGTTTGTGTCATTTATTGACCCATTTACATTGGAATGGGTCAGTACTGGAAAATGAAGAGACAGCGTTTCATCGGAACGCTTGGAAATTTTTGTGCTTTTGTCTCATGTAATTAGATATCCATTCGTGCATTCGATAATTCAATCATGCATTCGCTTCATACAACGGGGCAATAATGCGTGGTTAATTACAGATTTAGCTACTTGGGTCAGCAGAGGTCAATCTCATGCGCCCCGTTTGTATCTTGGTCAAGCAAGGGGGTTCTTTGTGTGTTTTGCGAAGTGATTTGTGTACGGAGTTTGGTGTGTGCTTGTGTGATCCCCCTTTTGTGCCGGGTTTACAAATTTTCACACATCTGATGTCAGGTCAGGTTGATGTCAGGTCAGGTTGATGTCAGGTCAGGTTTCCTAAGAGGGCCTGCTACTGGTATCCTGGTAACCAGTACTACCTGTCCCAGGGCCGAGTTGGCGGCGGCTAAACCGTCACCCATCAGGTTTCTAAGGGAATCAGATGAGGGTAGCTGGTTACCCTGGTAGAATGAAAAAGAAGATCTACCTACAAGGGCATCGGCTCTGGAGAGTTAATGGTGGCCATCCAGCACATGCTGCCTTGCATGGTGGGCATGGTTTCCCAAAGGCTAGGCCCACCGCCGAAAACTGTGGATTGGCGTCAGGAAGGGCATCCGGTCAATTATCTTTTGCTCCAACAAATCCTCACACAGCAGTATTGCCGAGTGTGAGGTGAATCCGGCCACCCCCGTTAGCGGGGACAAAACCGGATTTAAAACTTTGGTCTAACTGAGACCGGTGTGAAAGCAGATATAGTCCGGTGGGAGCCATAGTCCGGAGCTCCATAGACGATAACGGAATAAAGCGTGAAACTAATGTTGCGTAAAGAGTCAACTGAATCGATTGCCCTATTGTTCACCATTGTTCCCGGACTATGAGTACGCCGGACAATGGTTACTTCTACACCGGCACAGGCATACATATGTTCACACATACTATAAAAAAACAAATATACTTCAACTTCAACTCATTTATTTTCCATCATTTTGAAAACACAAAAAATAATCGCAATCACAAGAAGATGGAGGAGGTACAATTGAAAGCAAAAACTCGAAAATGCTGTACCCCCTTTACAACAGATTACATTTAAAATTCATAGCAACTTAACTTACAAAATACTACAAAGCAAGCAAGCAAAACATTCAATAGAACATGTAAAACAATTAGATGGAAATGTTTCTGTGACATTTCAGTAGTGGTTTCAGTAAACATCCTCGATGCGTAGTTCACAGCAGGCATCATAGGATGTTTAACTAGGTTGTATTGATTTTGCACTTTCTGCTACATTTCCTTTTCTGTTAGACCTATGTGCAGCGTATCTTTTGACATTCCCATAACATGCAATATTCATTAACTTCCCCCCTTTTTTCCTATTGTTTGTTCTCTACTTTTGACTTTCGGGATATTTCAAATGGACTGATCCTGCGGGCTAACTTCTAACAGCAGATGTATACGCATATCGTGTTAATAAATCTTAATATAGGTTTTCCCGTTCGATTTCGCACAATGTTCATCCGAATTCAACAATTGTTTAGTTCAATTCGTCCCAAAAAAATCGAAACTGTACATTTGCCAACTCGTTTTCTTCTTTGGTCAAACAACTTCAAACCTGGTGCACTCTAACTCGTCAATGGTCGCACGGGTTCGTCGTGTTAATTCAAATTCGTCGGGTCATAAAATTTCGTTGTACATGGCCAACCGATTTCGTCATTGGTCATCCGGATTCATAAAAATATCATTCGAATTCGTCGTATAGGCCTGCATTGGGCGAGTATCATGCATGCGTTTAAGGCCTAACATTTGAAATGGCTCTTAACAGGATAGAAAGTGACATAATGACGGCAATTTTGTTAGTGCTGTATCACTCAGGAGAGGGTGCACTCTAAATTACATGGATTTTTAATTAAATTCGAAAGTTTGTGGTAGGACCATATCAATTCCAGATTTGAATTAGGATCTTATATAGATATTTATGTTAAATGTAGTTTTTAATTTTGGCTCATGTCAAAATGGTAAAACAAATTTTACTGTTCACAACTATAATTTAGAAATATATTTGGAAGCAGTCAATATTTGGCTTAAACACTAATTGTTTGATTTTTGTTGCCATCAAGTTGCACAAATATTTGGTTTTGCCTTTTATATAATTTGGCATTCATACATATCCAAACACAATAATTTCAATCTTTTGTCTTGTTGACGAATACGCCATTTCTGCTGCCATATTTGACAGGAATCGCATACTTATATACTAACAGAAATCATACTCGATGTGATTCGTTTAACGTGCTCAGCTGGAAAGGAAGCAGGGTTGATGCAAACAGAAAATATGAAAAGTAAGACAAGTCACCCCGAAACTCCCGACGAATTGAAAAGACCAATTATTGAAACCCAGCGATCAAAGACGTAATCCAACTACCCATTATATCGCCGTTTTGAAGGTCGGACTAAATTCATAAAACGGGACGAAAATGAATGACCATAGGTTTAAGTCGTTTGACCATCGACTATTTGGAATGTCCAAAGACAGAATCGAGTTGACAAATGTACAGTTTCGATTTTTGGGACGAATTTGAACTAAACAATTGTTGAATTCAGATGAACATTGTGCGAAATCGAACGGGAAACCTATATCATTTCATTACAAATAAGTTTTCCTTCCTATTGTTCTCCGTTCAATTTAGTCGTCATTATTAAGAGGTGGATATAAATGAACATAAGCACAATTTACCTATAGACCTTTCAAACACATTTCAAACACATCATTTAAGATAGTTTATACAATTTAGTGATTTAGAAATAAATTCGCAAGAAGGCCTAATAAATTTTAACCAGGTAGCACGTGTTTGTAAGAGCTCATGGACGCGCATCACACAAACACATTCTCATATACACATTCATACACCTACATACATTCACACTTATGATATTCGTGATGTCAAGTGTTACGGGAGTAATTTGGATCTGTGGTAGTATTCGTGTTGGGACTTGGCGAACTATTTGGGAGATCCTGAGATGCTTTGAGCGCTTTAAAAGTCGTAGTAAATCGTAGTTTGTTGTGGGGAATGCAAGATCCTGTCGTGTTCATTCTTGGTTTGATTAGGTGTCGATTTTATTTCTCCGGTTAAACGGTAAGCATTAAATAAACGTGTGCTTGGATTAATCGCAATTTTGAAACTCTCGTTCTTTCTCCCGCCATTTCGTTTCTCTAAGATTGTCGGTATCATAGTCGGCTAATAGGGGCAGGAATTCCCTTTCTTGTCATTTCGCAGAGTGAGGAGTCGTTAGGTGCTCTTGCGCGTGTCGATGTGAAGGGGCTGGATTCGCAATCGGTATTTTATTCTTGTTTGGTGGTAAGCTAGCTGTGTGACATTTTCACTTGCATAGTTTATTTGCATTGACTTCTAGCTTTAACCAGGTGAGCGACACGGTGTACAAATGCCTAAAGAGGTTGGCGATATTGATAGTATTAGCGCAACCAAATTCGATAAGCTACCTATTAGCTAATAGTTTATGCAGTATAACGGTATAACGGTTGATGACGTAGCATATTTTTATTGCGCTTTTATGACGGGCGATTAATAAGCTACAGATTCCATGCAGATTCATTTTCTTGAACGTGTGTTCTATTCCGTTTTAAGGATTCCTGTTTAATCCAATTAAGTAGTAGGTTTTTCGTGTATAAACTAGGTTTTTGGCTTGGGTGAAGTTTGTAAGTGAATTGTTTCTAGGAAGGTAGTAAAGATTACAGAACTTTTTGTAATAGTCTTTTCTTTGTGGTGACTAGTGTTTGACACCCGCTGTTAGGTTGCTTTGGTGTTATGCTTATTCATTCAAGTCTATCGGGACTGGGCCTAGGCGTGACGTGCGGCAGGCTGTTACAAGCTCGAGGGTTATGTGATGTGGTCGCCGTCCTCCACGATACCGATGTTGGCATGTCTTAAGGCTTTGTATGGGTAGGACTGGGTGTCGGCGCTTTGGTATTCCTGGGATATGAACGTTCATGCTGATATTGCACCTATAGGTCTTATTTTGCCATCAATCGTGTAGGTAAGGAAGAGTATTATGTTGGAAGCTTTGCGAATGAGAACTTGGTAAGCTTCAGGAAAGTAATGAATATGCGGAACCTCGGCTTTTGACGTTTATAGGTTCTGCACGGTTTCAAATATTCTGCGTTTTGGTTAGGGGTATTTGGTACTTGGTACTTGTTATGATGATCCTTATTTGCAGCTCATTGAGCTAAACTAGGATGAAGTGCAGAAATTGGCGTCTCCAGGTACAAGTAAAAAGTAGATGTAAAAAACTGGATGTAAATCTCAACAAACAGTCAAAAATAGAACAAAATGTGCACTTTATACAGGAGGCAGGAAGGGTTACATCAATTGCCCGAAAAAAACCACCCCCCCCCAGGCCGAAGGAAGCTTAGCTCTGAGGGCTGCTTCTCTAAAAGCCGAGGCAGTAAAAAGGGTGACCACTTGAGCTGGAAGGTTATTCCAAACACGTATGGACTTTGGGTAGTAGGCAAATTTATAGAGATCTAAGTTGTAGTTGGGATCTGGTACTTAAGTTGATGATCATTTCTTGAGATGTATGTAGCTGAAACAACACATGTTGGGAACTGGATATTGACAAGTTGGTTGTGAGCTTTGAAGAACATTACGTGTTGTGCCAGAAGACGTTTGACATGAAGGGACTCCCATCCAGGTTGTTGAATGAGTGATGAAACACTGGTCGTCCTGCGGCAATCTGTAAACACAAATCGTGCTCCTGCTCTCTGAACTTGCTCGAGCTTGTCCTCAAGGTTGTTGTTTGTGGGTTCCAAGTCTTTGATGCATATTCGAGGTGCGGACGAACGAGGGTCCTCCATAATTATCAATGCACTCGATTCCAGGATATGCATAGTACAGGAGGAAAGGGTGTGTTAGGTTAGACCCTCTCATGGTCTGTGATATAAACGACTGGTAATGAAGACTACAGTCTCTCTCGGCGGGGAGTGGTATTTTGATTTTGTTTCAATCCGTGGACAAGTTGGTTCGTATGAGGGTGTATGGGTGGCCATATGGTCAAAAAGGTGTCAGCGCAGTATTAAAAGAACTGATGTCCAAGAGTCCAGGGAGGGTTCAGTGATCTGATTTTTTAGGATTTTAGTTTTTGATTTATTTTGTATATACAATGGATACATCATGTTGGTGAGTGCGCCTGTTGTTAAAAGTGCAATTCCAAATAAATAAATAAGTTTGTTTTTATGTCAATCGAACCTATTGTGCCCTGAATCCGAAGACAGAGGCGAGACTGTGGGACAGTCTAGTGTTAGGTTAGCCTTGTGGATTGGCTTTTATTGATTCTAACCTTAAGATTGGCATTTGAGGTGCAGTGCAAGGGGCGCTTTTAGCTGCGCTGAATTTTAATTCATCTTCACAAACAATATACAAGACCTGGCACATACATTGCAAAGGCATTTCAAATCAGCCTATAAATGAACATTAGCATTGTCGCCATCTCACTGACAGGTTCCAATTTATTTCAGTAATTTGGGTGTTAGTTTTGTGGTTTGGTCGGCTAATTGTGTCCTCCGTGTGCAACTTGTTTCTAATAATTAATCCAATCCTTTCCCTTTAACTCTGGGTCAGTTTGCCCTTTCACCTGGGGGAGGGGAGGGGGAGGGGGGTTGTGCAAGTTCCTTTGGATAAGGAACTTGTTTGGGGGTTTGGTATAGGTTTTGCTCAATTTAACCTTCTATTGCCTTTTGGACCTTTTGATTTACTTAAACTTGCAAATTTATGCAAATTAATGCAAATTACAGGATTCTAATTATGATAACTTAAACTAAGGGACTGCTCGTGGCTTACTACCGTTCCTAGATGTGGCTTCAACTACCCGTCTGTTTTGACAAAGTACACTTGTAGCTTAATAGATATTATTTGCAAAATTACTACAATTGAGTTGTGATTCATCTTACGATTAGTAAACTGAAGGTTTACGCATACTTGTGGTAGTCTACCGTTTCGAGATGTGGCTAGTCTACCCATCTGAGATAAACTGTGCTAACAAATAGTGACATTGGCATATTAAGTATTATATAAGTCGTGGATATTCTACCCTTCCTGTTAATGTTATATTGTGCTCGAACTCCCCACTGTGCTCAGTGTGTGCGTTTTGTGAGAAGGATGGTATATGATAACCGTTGAGATGAGATTGAATTTCAACTCCCCTTGTGCCAAAGGTGCACATGTGTGTGTGTTCATGGATGAGCGTTGATTGTGGATCTCCTACCCTTCCAATTAATGTCATGATGATTATATGAAGTGGCCTGTGGATGTCTACCCTGCCTTTCAGAGTGGTTCGTGCTAACCTCTGGAGTGAGAAGGATGATATATGTTGACCATTAAGATGAGATTGGATTTCAACTCCCCTTGTGCACAAGGTGCACTTGTGTGTGTCTATGTATGAGTGTTGGTTGTGGAGCTCCTACCCTTCCAATTGATGTCGTGATGAAGTTGGGTGTGGATGTCTACCCTGCCTTTCAGAGTGGTTTGTGCTAACCTCTGGGGTATAAATTATTATTGCTTAGATTGAGAATATTAAACATTCTACAGGACGGCATAACACTTGCACGTCACCTTCAGTTTGGCTCATTGCCTCCTCTTTCCGGAATCTTGAGATAATTCAATGTTCTTATTTATTTCCTTATATAAGGTAACAGTATCGTGGTACGGTATTTGTGTTCATATCAGAGGGTCCCAGGTTCAATTCTCAGTTAGATAGAATTACATGAATAAAAGTTACTTACATGATTAATTTACAGCCAAATTAAGATCAATAATGATATGTAAAACATAGTACCTCAAATCTTTTTCGTTTTTCCTCTTTTCTTTGCTATATTTCCCCACATACCTATAATATTATTTTGAGTTTTCATCAACTTAGTTGATTAATAATTAAACTAACTTGATAATTTCTCTGTGTACTTACTAAATACGCGCAATAAAGTAATGTGATTTTGAGTACACACTGCAAAACATAGGGTGTTAATTTTAACACCCTAGTTGCAGGGCATGTAGAAAAATTATTATTCACATTATCAACCATCTCAATTAAAATACTTGATTAATTTTACATTAAATAAAGATTACTCATTGAAGGACTAGCGGCAGCCGGTTGGAGTAAAATATTTGAAATGTTCTTTTAAATTAGAGCAAAGGCGTACTAAAATAGTGAGCAATTATTTATTTTTTTAAATGTTAGATTAATACTACTACCTCACTGATTTATTTTTCAATAAAATCTTATTTCAGACCTTCATTCGAAAAAAAAAAAAAAAAAAAAACTTACTAATAAGCGCAATAAAGTAATGTGATTTTGAGTACACACTGCAAAACATAGGGTGTTAAAATTAACACCGCCGGTGTTCTAGGAGGACCACACCAAGAGGGTGTCAAAATTCAACACCTATGGTGTTATTTTAACACAATTTGGTGTTAAACAACACAATAGAGTGTTAAAATAACACCAACGTTGAATTTTGACATCCTTTTGTTGTGATCCTCCTAGAACACCGGCGGTGTTAATTTTAACACCCTAGTTGCAGGGCATGTAGAAAAATTATTATTCACATTATCAACCATCTCAATTAAAATACTTGATTAATTTTACATTAAATAAAGATTACTCATTGAAGGACTAGCGGCAGCCGGTTGGAGTAAAATATTTGAAATGTTCTTTTAAATTAGAGCAAAGGCGTACTAAAATAGTGAGCAATTATTTATTTTTTTAAATGTTAGATTAATACTACTACCTCACTGATTTATTTTTCAATAAAATCTTATTTCAGACCTTCATTCGGCAATATAACATGGGAAATCTTAATTACACACACCCATGAATCAGAGCTCAACGTTAACACCCCTACTAAAAACTGGATGCATCAAGAAGAAATGGGTAGGTAAATGGACAAAATGGCTTCTATTTTTTTTATTTATGGTAATTGCATAATTAATTGTTTGACAGTCTTTCACGTATGCTATCATCAGTCTTTGACATATGGTGAAAAAAAAAAGAATACCTGCCGCGTGAATCGCAAGCCGGAAAAGTAATTGTTCAAAAGATCAAGCCTTAATCCGCGTCTCTCCCTTTCTATAAACTCTATATCATCTACTATTAGCAAATGCTAGTAATATTTGTACTTTTTTCTTATTTATCCTATGTTTAACTATATCCCTAACGTCCCTTAAACCTTCAAAACAAAAAAAAAATACATCGGTCCTCGGACCGCTTGTGTCTCCTGTCGTCACGGTTAGTGAATGATAGGCCTAACATGACCTTTGACCTTGATATGTGACCTTTGACTTCATCAACAAATGAGGGATCCCATGTTGCACCTATGATTCAAGTTTGGTTCCAATTGAACTTCAATTTTTCAAATGAGGTCAATTTTACATTTTCAACCTATTTTACAACTTGACCTCAGATGACCTTTGACCTTGGTATGTGACCTTTGACTTCATCAACAAATGAGAGATCCCATTTGCACCTCTGATTCAAGTTTGGTTCCAATTGAACTTCAACTTTTCAAATGAGGTCAATTTTACATTTTCAACCTATTTTACAACTTGACCTCACATGACCTTTGACCTTGTTATGTGACCTTTGGCCTCATCAACAAATGAGGCATCCCATGTTGCACCTGTGACCCAAGTTTGGTTTAAATCCATCAAAGTAATGAGGATATTACAAGCAAATGTTAATCCTTTTTCACAACAGACATCAACAACAACAACAGACAACAGACATCAACAACAGACAACTACAGTGGACAAAGTGATCCCTATGTGTCTTCCTGCCTTAGGGCAGGCGACACAAAAAAACGGAGCGGTCCCCTGCCTTGGTTTAGTGGGAATATTCTCCTATATTTGACAAAAAAATACCACTACCTCATTTTTTACGGCGATTGTCATATTTTCCTCTAGGGAATAGGGAAATAGAAAGATATTTAGCTTTACATTGGCACCCATAATTACTAATTCACAATTGTGCTTGTTAAAGTTGCAAAGCCTGGATTTCACGATTTTCGTGAATTTTTGCTATTTGGTAACCTGATGCCATTTATGACGTCACTGTGACAAAATACCTGTAATGCTTGTACTGTATATTAATAGGCGATGTAGCTAAAATACACCCATACCAAAAAGGTAATATTCGTCAATCATGAAATACAGAGAGGTTGCATATTGTGAGATACGACGCAATTAACATCGTTGTACTTCATTGCCAGATTATACGTTGTTATATGACGTGGCACTTTTCACATACACGGCCATTTCTTCATGTAGTTACCACACAGCTACCACAGAGTAGACATGGATTACCTACCCACTAGACGTACACTCGCCGG
The DNA here is from genome assembly GCA_023653785.1 of Ophioderma brevispina. Taxonomy (NCBI): domain Eukaryota; kingdom Metazoa; phylum Echinodermata; class Ophiuroidea; order Amphilepidida; family Ophiodermatidae; genus Ophioderma; species Ophioderma brevispina. Next base: position 44,681 of record JAMKCH010084781.1, read on the forward strand.
CCAGGATTCCGTGTATTTTTGCCGCATAGACAAATAGTGTACACACAGCGGCTGTCTCCCCCGTCGTGGAGTAGCTACGTGGTTACACCGGCTCTCAGCGCGCGCGGTATTTCTCATGGCCAATTTGTTTTTTAGATATTTTTGGCGTATATTTGCATTTTTTATTACATGTGCGGGTGTATGGGGGTTTTTGATGATGCCCGATTTGAATTTCGTAATGATTTTCCTTAAAAACGTTCAAAAATGCTAAACAGAGAACAAGTGTATAGCGCCCTCATTTCATGAAATTTTCATCCACTCTCAAAATGGCGTCGTGGTTACCGCGGAGTAGCTACGTGGTAGCTGTGTGTCTACTCCGGTACTGTCTACACAACATCCACCTTCTATCCACCTAGTGGGCAACTACAGGGTAGCCATTGGGGTAGGTACAGCAGAGTAGCCACATCACTGTATACCTAATAACTGTGTACTTTGTAAGTCCTATCTTGCAGCTACTGCCTCGCAATTAGCCCAGTGTGTACTGTGCAGTAGCTGCCGCGGTAGACATGGTGTAGCTGCCGTATAGGCTACCACGTAAGTAAGAAAATGGCCGTGTAAACACACCATTGATAAGTGTTACATTCACGCTGTAGCAGAACGCCTCGCACATGTTTTCGGGTTCATTAATCAGATCATCGATGTTTCATTTAAAGGCTGACTCAGAGATTTCCTGAGGAGGGCGCCCTCAATTTCCAAAAAAAATCGTGTTTTTTGCATATACATAATGCTTGTCCATATACTAATCACTGTGTGAAATTGCTAAGCTTAAAGGTGCAACGAGAGATTTCACATATCAGGTGTTCCTAAAAAAATCGAAAGTACTGATTTTTGCCCTTATGTAAAGCTTTCCATCAGAAATAACCCCATCTGAAAGGATTAAGCTGAGAAATGCTTCTTTGGTACAAAAATTTTGAAATTTCTAATTTCGTATAGGAGCAAATACAAAATTCAGCCTATGTTTTATATTGAAATATAAGCAATTCAGAATCACCTTTTTCCTCTCTTTTAAGGCATTTCTGTAGTCAAATACAAGGTAAGAAATGTATTGAGTGTCTATTCTATATGAAATTACTATTATGACACAATATTTGGGTGCCTCAAAATCTCTCGTTGCACCTTTAAATCGAATTCCTTCATATAGAAAATCACAACTTTGTTATAAAATTCCGGATCCGGAATTTTGTTATACACAGTATCCTATGGGATGTAATACTACACATGTTTACTGCATCCAAACGAAAAATCCGATTCATCTCAAATTTCGGAATTGTGCATTTTAGGTTACTATCTTTAGTTCTTGTTGACTTGTTTTCATTATTACACAAAAAAAATCATATTTCGAAATCTCTGAATCAGACTTTAATGTTTCCACATCCAGATGCGTGCGTAGCAAAACTCGTCATCTCTATGAGTTACAATATGCTCATCCACCAAGGACACAGTTCACTGGGTTGTACTTGTACATACATTGACATGAACTGACCTTGTGTGATCTGGGTATCATATATCATGCCCAAAAACCAGTGGGTGTATTTTCTAAATACACTGGTGAATGGAAGGTACTGAACTGTGCCAAGGGAATTGAGATTTTACTAGCTCATAGTGATAGGAGGTATAGTGTTCTTTCCACAATGCATTTCTTCCAAGACAATTTGTGCACTGGTTTCCATATGAATTTATAGTGACAAAAAGTACTTAAATTGCAAGATTGGGATGAGTTCTGTTCATTTAGGTACTTTTTGTCACTATAAATTCATGTGACAACCAGTGCAAAAATTGTATTGGAAGATTTGCATTGTGGGAAGAACACTATACCTCTTCTTTAGCTCTGGTTCAGAGCCCTCGTTTTTTTTTTTTTATTATTATTTTCTTTTTTTTGCTGAAAGTCGCAGTATTTTGACCCTAAACCCCGGGCCTAAACCCCGGCCTATAAACCTACAGCAATAAAAAAAAAAAAAAAAAAAAACTTGTGTGATCTGGGTATCATATATCATACCCAAAAACCAGGGGGTGTATTTTCTAAATACACTGGTGAATGGAAGGTACTGAACTGTGCCAAGGGAATTGAGATTTTACTAGCTCATAGTGATAGGAGGTATAGTGTTCTTTCCACAATGCATTTCTTCCAAGACAATTTGTGCACTGGTTTCCATATGAATTTATAGTGACAAAAAGTACTTAAATTGCAAGATTGGGATGAGTTCTGTTCATTTAGGTACTTTTTGTCACTATAAATTCATGTGACAACCAGTGCAAAAATTGTATTGGAAGATTTGCATTGTGGGAAGAACACTATACCTCTTCTTGTACTTCCTTATCAGAACAGCCGACTGCAGACCCATCGGAACACATTTTCAATGGGAAAGAATGGCGCCGCGTGGATGATGTTACAACGAGATTGGGCCTTATTCGTATTGAATACATGGTTCCGACGGATCTGCACTCGACCGCAATAATAGCACATTTTTGAAGAGCGCCCAATTTTCAAATTTGTAACACTAATGCACATGCAGTTATGTTGGTATTGTCTAGTAAATTATACCTGTGAACGGTAATGCTCAAAAGTGTGCATGTGTCATAGGTGAGAGGGGATATTGTAATTAGATTCGGGGATCCCCGATCCTAATTCAACGACAGCCCTGGATACGTGAAATTTCCGTGTGTCCGTTATGAAATAGGACAATCTCACCAAAATGACCCTAACTTGCGTGAACCAACGGAACAGTGATTGGATGAGCGTGGCGCTATTTCCCGGCTATTTTAAATCGGATCCGATATTAATTATTCTAATTACAAAATTCCTTCTTATGCAACACAATAGAGAAGTGCGAGCTTTGCCATTCACAGGTATGGTTGACAAGCCAATTGCAAATGCAATTGTAAAAATCTCAACTTTTTTGAAAAAAAATGAAAAAAATTGGGGACGCTCTTCAAAACAGTCATTATTGGCAGGGTATTGGAGACTGGTTGAGCAATAATTGATCTTAGAGTATAATGGGTTTGGCAAACACGCCGTTATATGTGAAACGGACAATTTGAAATAAAACACAAAGACACTATTGATGTATTGATGAATTATCTCAGCCAGAATTTGATCAAATTAAAAAACGTTGTCATTTTGTCAACCTACTTATTCTGTCAAAATTCACAACCGTTACGGACAACGATATACAAAACTGGCAGAATCTTATAAATTTTCTGATACTTAAAATTTGCTTAACAATTTTCTCGATAAACTTCCAGTTGAGCTAACGCTATCTGACGGTGTGCAACCTACTGATTGGTACCTGGTCAACATTGGGCGTTACGGATATTACCGGGTAAATTACGATAACATAAACTGGAACAGATTAAGTACGCAGCTGCTGCTGAACCATGAGGTAAACGCTTTAACAAACTATATCCCTTAAATTCCTAAATGACATTTTTGCAACTTTTCAAAAATCACAGAGCGGACCCCTGCATTGTTGATTACGGGAAAGTGCACCTAGATCTAACAACACAAATACCGCTACCTCCCTTTTTTGCGTTGATCGTCAGGTTGCTAGTCATTTTCCTTTAGGGACGTAAGGGATTAAAATGAAAATTTAGTACAAGTTATATATTTAATTTGAGTTCAAAAGGTTTTTTAATATGAATGATGTGACAGACTTTGAAGCAATAAAGCCACAATCAGTCACGTTTCCCAATTTAAGATGCCAATTACGTTTCTTAATTGCTAGTGCTGCGTTATATCAATTAATACACAACTCTGTGAAATAGGCATTAAAAGCTTGTTAAAATCCTTTAAAATGTAATGTTTGACAAAAAAATCGCCTCACAAAAATGCGTCGTTCTCATCTTTACCACTTGAACATAACTTTGAAATGAAAATCTCTACTATGACAAAAAAATCAGGGCGATGTTTGTTTACTTCTTGACTGAAGAAAATGGGTAGACGTTTCATATAGAAGTCCCATTGATGCAAATGAGGTATTGCCATTCATTCCGTCAAGCGCTACTGCACAACGTCATACAGCACATGACGGAATCAATTGTAATACCCCATTTGCATCAATGGACTTCTATATGAACGTCTACCAGAAAAGGACCAATAGTGCCTTTGAGGTAGGATTATCGGCTATTATGCTCCCCCAGAAACATCATGATAAAATCATGTTTACTCGACCAATTCATTTGAAATTTGCTTTTTATCAAGAATAAACTTAAGTGCAAATATTTCACAAGTTTTAGGTGGTTAGAGTGTTTCTATATTTTTAAAACAATCGTTTTCGAAAAGAAAGACCAAATCAAATATTGTCGATATGCGCCTCATTTTCCGTGATCGCGTCCGGTTTAATGAGTTTGTGCATTTTATCCCCGCAGGTAATTCCAGTACAGAATCGATTCCAACTTTTGGACGATGCCATTTCACTGTTTCAAACCGATGAACTTGATATTGGTATTATCCTCAACTTAACACTGTATCTACATCAAGAATTGGAATATCTACCGTGGAAAGCTGCCGCATTAATAGCTATAAACCTACGGAGTATGTTAAAATTACAGTCGTCGTATGGTTTATTTCAGGTTTGTAGTACTTCCATACAGATTTACTGAGCGAAGCCAACGGAGCGTATAATGGCCTTGGGTCTTGGACCCACTTTCCCCAAAAACATTCACTCCCTGATAACATTTTTAAAAAAGTTACTCCAGTAGGGGTTAAGGCGCAAACCAAATTTTGAATAGCGCTACCTAAATGCTTATTTATGCTAATTAACGGCCGATTTTATTTTTTCCACCAAAATATGCGCACCTGATATTTAGGCAATTACATAAAATCTTGGACAAAATAATAGTGTTGAAACATGGGGCGCGAAAAACATCTTGGGCCCACATGGACCCCTCATACACTTAAGTGTTAATACTACAAGTTTCAGGTATACCGCTACAAAACTCAAAAGCCAGTAATGTGGCTGGCGGTTCATTGCAGTTGAACCGTATTTCATTGTTTAGAACAAAAGAAACCAGTTCAAACCGGAAAGGACCACTCGGAACCGGTGAGCAACCTGTGGTTAAGTTTAGAAGCTATCCCTTAAAGTTTAGATTATTTTAGAAGACGATTCGCCACCTATGAGTCAAAATTTGGAAAATTAAATGGTTTACGAAAAATTAAGCGTTTTCAACAAAGATAAGTTTAAAATTTTCAGTAAGATGTGTTAAATCATACACGTAATATTAGCAATCTATGATTCCTTATTAGTATCACCCCGCCCTCGCATCTTGCTATTTCATTTCGTATCTCGGATCTCGCATCTCGTCCTTGGATCTCGCATCTCGAGACACGAAACCTGAGATACGAGACCCGAGATACGAGGGCGTGATGCGAGATATTCATACTATGCAATCCGTAATTAACTCCCTGAACCGACAGTCTCAAAGCCCGTAAGCTATTGAAATAAGCAATTCTGAGAGGTTTAATAAAATTCTTTGTATTACTGTATGAACATAGTATAGAAATGCATCCTGATTAAGACTTTATTGTAATGCCCATTGCAAAATATTTGACACTCTGTAAATTAGTGCATGAAATTTAAATAGAATAATGGTATCGCATCCAAATAATTGACACAGAAACACTCTTGGTGTTATTAAATTTAGGAATGATGAGGTAATGCAAATCAAAAGTCTAGAAGTATAAGTAGCGGTGAATCATGCATTGTACAAGGGGAAAATATAAAGTAGGCCTAAATATAATTGTATTTGAAAATACGCCAAAATATTGGTCATATCTTAAGAAGTAAAAAGAAATGTATAGTTTGCCATACCTACAGGTTATAGTTTAATAGTTATGGGGCAAACAAAGGTTCAAGGTCATCCTAGGCTTAAGTTTCAAAATCATCTGATTTTGATAATAGTAATGATCCCAAATTCTCCATGGTCCTATAGGAAAAGAAAATATAATACTTACACTCCATTCACAATTTAGTCACATAATAAGAGGTCAAAATGTAATAATGGTCTATATATATTATGGAGTTGTTAATACCATCTACTTTACATACTGAAGTGCCAAATAGAGCAAATATATGCACTTTCTGCTTTGATGAAGACTAGTTTCTTCAAAATTGGAGCACTCTTATAAAATACCCCTGGCCAGGATGACCTTGAACAATTATTACCCTATAATTCTGAAACTAATGAGACCGTAGATATGTAAACTATACCTTTGTTAATCCTCGTGACCAGATGAATAAGTTGGTATAGGTTTAGGCCTGTTTAAATTTTAACCCTTGTACAAACTCCCCCTCTTTTATTTTGGCATATTCCCCATTGTCTCTTTTTCTAGACTTTTCACACATTATTTTGTGGCAAATTAGAAATATGATAACTCAAAGATTATTGCTGTTCCATTTTTTGTAGGTCTAAACAAATCTTGTATTAAAAGCTTTCCATCACGGGTGTATCGGGTATATTAATTTTTACCCAAATTTAGGGCAACGTTGGTCGCAATCCCTGAATCTTAATTAAACTGCAAATAGTAATCCACTTCGACTCGATATTTCAAGCCGGGCAAGTTGCCCACATGGACCTCATGTCACTAAAAAGCATAAGTAAAATTTAATATCTATAACAGATAATGCCCCTACTATTACTTTACGCAACTTATGTCATAACATCAAGCCGTCCAATATCCAATCCAAGATTTTGGCTTGTTTCGGTTTCAGAAATACTGGCTGCACAAGCTATCACCAGTTTACAGACATTTAAGCTGGGAAACCAAAGGCACAGAGGAGAATCCGAAAACACTGTAAGTATGAAGATTGAAATTTTCATCACAGTGAAATCATGTGACATTTTACCCCGCGTATTTTGGTTTTAAAAGCAAGCTTGTCATTGCTTTCATGAGAAAATTTAATTGTTCGCGCCGAAAGTAGCGCGTGGATATCCAGATGTATACCAATAAAAACGCAGTATTAGAAACAAATATATTCAAAATATTAAATGTATCATTTTACGAGAAATGTCAGCCAATTATTTTTGTTAATTCCTAAGTCACTAAAAATTCTCATATGTATAATGTTCAAAGTACAAAAGTGGCAGTATCCACTAACAAACTTTACAGGGCACTGTTTATAAAGGAGTCTAGGTTTGCCGCCGGGCACCGCTACTCCATTGCGATACACACGCCAATGTAGAACTGTGAAAGTATCCTCAAACCCCCACCAAACCAAGACACGTGCTAATCGAGACGTTTACCATGCATATTACATGTCATGTGGTGCATGTACAATCAGGGGAACCCGGAAAGAGCAATGCGCTGTGACACATGGTTCCGATAGCCCTGGTGAAGTGAATGGAAAAATACAGGATATCGAAACTAGCAAAACGATATAACGGAACGATGTCATAGATGGAAATGTTTTGAAGTGCGGTTTTGTCTTGTGCATATTAGCACCGTCAAGAGCACTAAAAACGATGTCAGAACTAAACCACTGACATTTTCGCTGATATGGACTTTGATCTATTGCAACACAAATTATAGTAAGTGTCTAGGAAAATGAGAATGAAATGTAATTTGAGATTTTGTCCCAGGGCCAAACTGTTTGACCTTTCTGTGCTTTGATATAGCTATACAAAAGTGGCCCAAACTAGGTTAATTAAGCAGTGACTTGCTTTTCAATATAATCTAATGATGTTGTGAAAAAGTTCGATTGTGGTATCATAATGTTCAATCGTGTTCTCCTACCGCTGTTAGGTGTTGTACCGTGTAAAATACATAACCCAATGTAAGAAATCCTTATGCTTCTTCCCTAGAATTCACCGGTTTCAAATCATTGAAGCAGCCTGTTTCTTGCGAGACGGAGATTGCCTAAAGGCGGCGCAAAATTTGTATGCAAAGTACATGACCGATCCGACCAATAATCCGCAAGTATTAACATTTAGTAACTTTTTTTTCAAATGTCTACGACTGTACCGTAGTTGTTATTACGCCAACAGATATACACTTCACCCGGCCAATTCAATTAATTGGCAATGTGAATATTTCCGCTCCTGAAAATTATTTTAATCAGATTGTGGACCCATTGTTAAGAGATTTTGAAGGGATTAGCAACGATTTGCTAATCCAAAATATCGAAAAAATCATCAAAATTCATATTTTATATTGTTGTTACCAGCATGGATATGCGAATATAACCTGCAAGTGGTTGGCTTGAAATCCGTGTATTAAAGACAAGGCAGTACTTTTTATCCGATTCTGTAATTTCTATACGTGCGTATCAAAATTCCGACTTGAGATAAAAAAAAGCCTTTCCCGGTGAATATCACAGATTTTCAGCGCGATATTGTACACCATTATCAATATAGTTTAACCTCAAATACAAACATTATTGATCTTTGTTTATTCTGTACTGGTGTAAACCACAATCAGCTGTTTAGTGCAGATTTTGAGACGCCGTAGCTGTGTGTCTATTTGCGGGAGATGGTATGACAAATTTCCTCAAATACTTTTTTGCTATTTGTTGGTTTGTTTCTATATTATATAGAATTGTACACACTTATCTCTGATTAATAAGTTTAAAAAATGCATTTTCACATTTTTTCGATTCTCTCGCATTATCGATGCTATCCCCTTTAATGAAGAATGAAATGTGTTTAGACGTTTTTACTGTTGAAAGCTGGTTACCGGAGAATAATCGAAAAATTAAGATGTCATAGGCGCACAAGCTGTTTTCTTGCGCGTGCAAGACTACTTACAGTAAGTGCCATTTGCAATAATTGCCCCCCCCCCCCGTGTTTGAACCAGTGCAAGATTGTCGCAAACTTAAGCGTACGGTTATAAAGATTTATGCTATAAATACGTAATAAATTAATTTAATCATAATATTATATACATTTCTGATTATTTTAAAGCATTTTTACCAGGTCAAACTTAATTAATATCCACAAAAAGAAGAAAACAACATATAGTAAGAGTGGCACTAACGATAGTCTTGCATTCACATGTAATCTTTTAGGTGGCATGTGCATGTTTATTCTATCATAATTACATATTTCTTATATTAAAATTTGCGTCCTGGCCAACTCTTTCGTACTGTGTATGAAAAGCAATTTGCCAAAAATAACACTTACGATGGTTTTGCACTCAGCCCACGATGTATGCTTGGGTTGTTCGGGAAAACAGGTCTGATCATGTTAACCTATTGAGCTACTGTTGCAAGGTTCTATAGTTGTGTTGATATAGATAATGTGACATGTGACGTCACTTTCGCAGACACCAATACAACTGACAGAACTGGAATCCAAATTTAGAACCCGTACTTTTCAAACTACTCCAAGCCAGGAAAGCGCAGATCAGTAACGTGCAGTTATTTTCAGAGACCAGTCGCTAATCGACTTATATATAAATAAACCCTGTAAACAGATGTCACATCGTCGATAGGTTATAAACCACGTCTTTCCCCATTGAAGAAATACAAGTATTGTTCAAAATGAATCAGCTTTATGAAGTCATCCATGTTGGGTGATAGTGCTGTATTGACAAGTCATCTATTGTCAGCAGCAGGTATGCCGCAGAACGTCTGCATTCTCTGGTTCTGATTTTCTTTCTGAACACTCTATAATCCAATATGTTTTCCAGGGCGCCTCAGACATTCCGGTGTGAAAGCAGATATAGTCCGCCGGGAGCCATAGTCCGGGCTCCATAGACGATAACGGAATAAAACGTGAATTTAATGTTGCGTGAAGAGTCATATGAATCGATTGCCCTATTCTTTACTATTGTAGGTGGACTCATGAGTCCGGTGGACAATAGTTACTTCTACACCGGTTCTTAATCAATCATTTCTACTAATTAGCTTATCTAATTCTAACAATTGCTTGATCCATTCCAAGGATATGGCTGATATCAACAAAATGTGCCATGGCCATTTGCTTTCAATCATAGCATTTGCATTTTTAACATAATTCAATAGCAAAGACGTTAGAGCAGAGGTGTTGACTATTCTTGACATATTTAGCCTATACACCCGAAAAATGAGAATACTCTCTCTTTTTGTTATTTTGATTACTTTTATTAGTATACCAGAAACTTCCGAATTGCGGAGATTCGCGTATTGTTTCGCCATATTGGAAGGTGGTCAGCGAGAGTGGGAATTTGGTTTGGAACAATTTCTTTTACTCTCACCAAAGGAACGAAATCGAGATAACAACTGGATATATGGTCTTACTTGTAGCACACAACCATGGCTGTTAAATAGGTGTGTACCCTGTGCGAGGCTTTTACAGAGACTACGTTTTCAAAAATAGTGTGTCAACTCTCCAGTACGTAATGATGTCAGTCGTTAAAACTTGTAAGGTATAAGCTAGATGTTTTCTTTAAAAACATGAACGTTAGAAAACACGACCGTTGGTATACATTTGCAATATTCGCAAAGCTACTTTAACACCAATCGATAAAATTCATTTTAACTCATTTGGATAAATATTTTCTGACTCAATTAGTATCCATCACATTGAACTATTTTCCAAAAAATAGAGCCTATTTGTTGCCCTATTATGCAAGAGGTAACAAGCATTATTTTACGTTGTTATTTAAATTTATTTTGTAACGACAAATTAATACTAACCTTGTAATAACTTCTTAGGTTACTGAACGATGCCTATTATGGAAAGCTCCAGAAATACAAAGCTTTTAACAGTGTGGTTCGATTCATGGCGGGTCACGACGTCGGCTTGCCTGTCGTATGGGAATATGTACAACTTCACTGGGAAGAAATGTGGAATAGGTAAGATAATTTACACTACCGTTTATAACTTTCAAACGCTAATGTTGATCAATTATATGAGGTCCGTTCATATTTTATATTTTCTTTTGGGGAACTTTGAATTTATACCACTTCAATATATCGTGTGCATGAAATAATAATAGAATTGTCCTCAGCATATAACACGCCATTTTTAGCTGACCATTGTTAAAGAGACAATGTAGCACAAATAATCAGCGATTGTGTGCACTGCTTTGCCAACATCCTAGTTTATTCATTATGCCAACTATTAATGGCACTACATATCATTGTCATGACCAAAATAAAAAAATAATCAAAAATCAGATTTTAGCATTTTTTCAGCAAGCATACACTTGATAATAGACTATATAAATTGTAAAAGTGATATGATCTTATAACACCAAAATATGCCAATTATGATGATGATGAGTGTCCGTATCCTTGCGGACTTTGTAAGGTAGCCAAATTTGGAAACAATGTATGCCTAACTATACAATCGTGAACATAGTTTACGAAACAATCATGTAACAATCACGTAATCAAATACACAATATGCAAATTATGCTTGTTGCGCGGGAATCAAGGTTTAGCTAAGCAACACAGTGACGAGGAGGTTACTGATGTTCGGGTTGGTACATTTTGTGACCCCACTTTGTCTGCTCCCGTTTGAATTGAGCAGCCTTGACGGAATAAAGTACAGTATCACTTGCACTTTATTCCGTCAAGGCTGCTGAATTCGACTAGGCGCAGACAAAGAGGGTGCATTAAATGTACCAACCCCTGATGGTCGCAAATTGTGCAACCAGAGTTCATTATAAAACATCACTGACCTGTGCATAAATCTGATATTTGTTAATGCAGAAAATGACTCCCTCGTTAGCATCCTTGACGAAGCCAAAGCCAACATACATCTAAATCATTACTTGATGACATGATACAAAATTTTTGTCAATAAAGGCAAACAAATCCAAAATGTAATGTAGTCTGCATTGAAGCTTCCCAGCTTTCCTATCATAGTAATACTACTTTTTACCTTGTTTAGTTACGACAACGATGTCTCCTTTATCTGGGTACTACAAGACATTGCAAGTCACATGTCTACGGAACTACATCTGGAACAGGTATTTGTGCATTTATAATAGTATATTTTAATAGAGGATAATTATTATGATATTGGATGGCTTTGAGGGTGATAAAAATATAGCAATCATGTTCGTCCATGATCAGTGATGAAGATGACCATGATAAGACAATTCAAAGGAATAAAAATCCTTAAAAAGAATTGCCATGTCATGACTTGCGCATTGGTTGGTTCGCAGTGAGGGAATGTTTCGCAGCGTCCACCTCATTCTCTCGTCCAGGCAGATTTTTATCTAATTGCAAGACAAAATCAAGACAACTGGAGATGATACTGCATACAGTGGACAGTCTATAGAAACGTTCTGTTGTGCTGTTCCCAGCAAGAGTTCCACTACCCTACTCAGATGAAATAGAGACTACAATGATACAAAGGAAAGGGTTCAGCATTTGGTCCAGTTGCCACCCGTATATTGTATGGGGATACACTCGAGCCACCAACCGCCAACCATTGTATCATGTCCACGCGGGTCGATGTTGTTGGTATCAGTGTCACTGATCATCTCAGGGCTCAGCTGCCTCTAAACCTACCTGGTCAACTTAGCTGATGACGAATCACTAAATATATAGCAATATTGCAAGAGACGAAGACGAAGTACAATATTGCTATAGCAAGTGCACTCTATTATTGTATCGCCAGAAAAAAGCCATCCAATATTATTTTTGTTATATAATATGAAGCTGACTCTACTTGCATCCAAACGTAAAAATGCAACACAACTTACAAAGTACAGTACAAATAAGCCGATTCACGATCTCAGATTCAAGATGCATTGTGGGTAATATCCGACGATCTTTTTTGAGATAAACAAAACGAGGCTACTGTACAATTTCAATGTGGTGAACTTTGCCATTTTCACAAAAATATCTCTTACTTGGGTTTTATGAACTATGTGGTCTCGATTCCTTCATGACAGTTATTAAATACAGTTGAATATGACATTAACAACATAAAAAAGATAAACCTGTTTAAAAACCCGAGTTTAAGTAATTTTTGTGAAAACGTTCACCACATTGAAATTGTAGAGTAGCCTCGTTTTGTTTATCTACAAAAAGATCGTCGGATATTACCCACAATGCATCTGAATCTGAGATCGCGAATCGGCTTATACCATGGCCTACGAATTCGGTTACCCAGGCAAACTTACCCAAAGCTTCTCAATCTTGTCCTTGGACAGTTATTTTTCGCTATGACGCAATCTCAAAATGTTGACAGCTTGTTAGTGCTACATCAGGTGGTCTCAGAATCACTTATGTAGGAATCCTTCACGTTCATCCTCGTTGAAAATAAATTACTAAACCGTGCTGTTTTCTGTGCGCTCGCGGCCATTTCTAATGCATTCGCTTTCCATACGATTTTCCCTCTAAGGTACTGGAGCACCAGCGTCGACGCTAGTAGATAGCGAACATGTTAACAGTGGTAAATAAGCTGTCGTAGCAGAGCGCGCTGTATCAAAAAAAAAAAATACTGTACAGTATTAAAATATGATATAGGCATATAGACTGAAGCTTCATATTATATAATAATACAAAATATTGTTAAATGAGGGTAATAGTTCTTTTATCACCTCAGATCAAAAAAGCAGCCCAATATTGTTGTATATGAATGACGAGACTTGTATTCAAAGGTTTGCAACAAAATGATCTCACAGAACAGGTGTATAAAAAAAATTGTTAATGTAAAGCTGTCTACAAAAATGTTTTTATACGAATAAATAATAAGATTTCAAATTTGTGAAATCCTCTATACTTTTGTCTGTCTAGAGATACAGTGCATTTTTACTTAGGATTGGTGACATAGAAACTATTGTTCGTTGAATATACAGAAATGAACATTAAGCACGATCTTTGGTACATTTTCCTAACACACACGTTGCTGATATGAAACCTTTTGTCCTAAAATTCCTAGAATTTTTCTACAAAATAGAGGATTCCAAAATCTCTATCATCTCGTGGACAATTCTGAGGAAGCCAAGACCTACTAGCCTTCAGTTATGTAGATCATTGGATGAAAATATTTATATATTATTAATAATTCTGTCTCCTTCTGTGTTATATTAAAACAGCTACTTGAATCGGCGAAACGAAAAAAAATGATTTTGTGAGCGGAAGCTTTGTTGAGGAGAAATACAAGTGGTCAGTTCACAAAGTGAGGACAACATTGCAAAAGCGAAGCACGATTATAGTGACCAGTTCCTTCAGTGGATGTCTCAACATATTCCATAAAACATTATACCCTCACATGCTTCCATATGCTATGTCATAACACTGCGAAGACCGAATTTTTAAAAGAATTATATTATTTTTTAACCACATTTTAACAATAGCATTTTTTCTGTAAACAAAATTCTGAATGTGGTTGTAACGGTTGGCCCATCCATGAAAGGATTTCTCAACCGTTATATTTAACTTTCACAGGTCGTTGAAAAGAAAAAAGGTCAACTCGGGAAGACTAAACTGGTTTTTAAAACTTAAGTGACAAGGGGGGGGGGGGGGGGGGGGGGGTCCTAGGGACCCTCCAAATTTGTTCTCGCGCTGGTCGCTTTACGCGGGGTTTTGGGTTTTTCGCGCCAAAATTTTTTGTAATTGTCGACTTTTAAAATGCGCTTCTTTCATACCAAAAAAATGTAAATCGCGCCAAGCCCGTTAATGAGTTAATTAGTGGGGGTTCCCATGGAACACCCCCCCCCCCCTCTGGGCATAACGGAAGTCAATGAGGGAATATTAAAAAAAAAAAATAAAAGAACCAAAGCAAATGTTTTTTGCTGATATTATGTTCACACTTACATATAGTAAACACAATAACTCAGAACATTAAAAATAATTAACGTTTGCTGAAAACAAAACAATTTCATTGTGGACGTTGGCTAAACCGTTACTGTACAAAGTCTATGGGAAAAATGTGTATTTGCAACACCCGTTAAAAATAAGGATTCTAAAACTTCAATTTTTTGTTAAATATATGTAATTTGGGTCTTCTAGAGTCAGATATCAAACATTAAAATAAGTTTTCCAAAAAGTTTGATGTTAAAGCGCAAGGCTCATTTGAATTTTCTTCTTTTTGCCCATTTTTCGCGTGTTTGTTGTTTGACAACAAGTTTTGCCCCTAATTTGCAGACCAAAATAACAATTTTCATTTTTATTCATGATTGGGGTTGTCTTATGACCCTCTCACATGTGGTATAAAGTTAGTACAAAAAATTCCCTCGGAAGTGGGTTCATTAGGGGGGGTCCCATGGAACCCCCCCCCCCCTAGCCACCAGGGAGTGGAAACCCCTGTCAATTAAGTGTTTTAAACTCGAGTCTAAAGTTAGACTTCCTTTGAGGATACCACCTATACTCTTTGAACTATATGTCTTCAATAATGATAGGGGGTATGCACACATTGACCTTTGAAGTTATATTTGAGTACCATCAAAACCGCGATACGCAGAACGACACATGCGTTCTGAGAAACACCTGTTTTTTAGATTTGGAACTTGATTGGAGCCAGGTATTAAGTTTTGCTTACCCTAATCTTGTAAAAGAACGCTTAAAGTATACAATTGAAAATACCAAAGCGAATTTTTAAATAAATGATAGTCTTGGTATATACAATATAATGTTTTATATTTCAAACGTTGGCATTATCAGTCTATTGGTAGATAATACATAAGCGAAAACAACTGTTTTAGATAATCAGATGGGTTTTGTAAACATACAGCCACATTTCAAAAATGTATCTATGGTTATTTATTATTGACCACCTACTACTTTGTGTGCTTCATAGTAATATTATTGTGAACCTATCGTCACTATACTTATTTTTATTTAATTGTATGAAATTGCAGTGTTTCTATTTTACATTACAACCCTTAATTGTGTTTATATTCATGTACACCATTTACTATATCTAGTTTTGTATAAATGTATTTGTATCGGATTATTTTTTCGTTTTTATTAGTCACAACGCATGTACAGCAAAACATTTCTTATTTTTCAAATGATCATTTCGTTACGAAGAAATAAACACCCGGTCACAGCCCAAATCGTTATGCTTCATCGTATTGTATCGTGCTTAAATAAAACGTCCAAGTAATTATCTATCAACCAGCATTTTAAAAAAAAGTAGTAAACCTATTTATATGATTCGCCATTCCTTACTGCAGTTTAGTTTGGCCTTCAAAATTTGGTATGGTAAGGTACGACTAAATGAACAAGTAATTAATTGAAATATGTTCCAATAATTTTCTGAAACTAGTAGCGTGCTCCAGTATTAAAATACAGTGCAACTTTGTTGAATACCTAAACAACTTTGTTCCCAATTTTGATGATGTGGAATAAAAAATAACGTTTAGTGTGCTTATAATGTACATAATGCAGGGGAACAAATGTAAGGAGTACATAGAAATATAAATTCCAAATCTTGTCATGCATTAAAAGAGCGCGCACATGTTTATAGAATGGAACAAACTAGATATATTCATATATTATATTTAATTTCCATTCAAAACTCCAAAAGACAATTGCATAGGCTAAATGTATTCGACCAAACGAAATGGGCATTCCGCATGCATTTTTTCCATATATTTTATTCCGTTATGCATCAAGTTGTACATATTTATACATGACGGAATAAACTGTATTGACCATTGTTAACCAATCGGCGCAGTAACCTATTTCGTTTCGTCGAATACTAGCCGAACCACATAAACACTAAAAAGCGTTGAACTTTTGTAAGGTATTTGATGTCAATATGTGTATAAATGTTTAGAAAAGAACGTTTGAAGAAATAAATGAATGACCTATAACTATATATCTTCATATTAAATTGTTGAAAGGTAGTATTTGTGTCATTTCTCTTTGGACTCTTGAGAATCTTCCCATTCAAATATTTAATATTCTTGTTGTTTTTAATGAAATGAGGATGATTACATACTTACGGTTTATATCTCTGAAGGAAATCTGTGGCATGGAACAATATTTAGAAACAATAAAATATACGTCTCATCAAGTCATCAAGAAATTCTCAAGTGTTGGTTTTATACACTCTCTACATGCAAAACCAGGAAAAAATCTTAATTTAGTGTTAGCCAGGTACTATGTCAGCCCAATCTAACTCAACTGGAGGGAACTCAACTTCTTTCAGATAGGGATGTTCGCCCCCGATTTCTGAACTTGGGGGCTTGCGAAATGATTTTGTCTCCAAAAGTAGGGACTTGGGAACTGAAATTTTGCGAAATTTGCAAGCTTAGGAGCTGAAATTTGGCAAAATTTAGCTTCTGAGCAAAATTTTTCTATGGGGACCTTAAGAAATGAATTATGCTTCAACTGGGGGAATTGGGAATTGCTGGAAAGACGCGAAATGGGGGTCTTAACCGCCGCACATACCAGTACCACTTTCCAATGTCAGTCCCCCCCCCGGCCCACATTCCACCTGACGTGCTTTTGGCACAGATTTTAAAAGCATGCTGTCAGTATGTTGCCTTGGATTAGCATAAAATTGGTATAGATCAGAAAACAATGCCAGGTGAAAGGTGAATTGGTGCCTTTCCAATATTGTTTACAATGATGATCTGCATTTTATCTGAAATTTCCGGCATAAATATGCGAAAATATGAAATTTTTTGATGAACAGAAACGTTCAGTTTGGGGTTAGCTATCTTTAAGCCATGTAAATTGGGGATTAATTTGATTCAGCGACAAGTTTTCATTTCATTTTAGATCATAATTAATAATAATAAAAATAATAATAAATTAGCCCTCCATGTCAAGTAAACATAATAAGTCTGAAAATTATAGTCTTCAGGCAATGAAAAGTGGAAAATTGTCAGTTGGACATTCATCACTAGGACTAGTAATCCGAATGTATATTATTACGCGAGTCTTACGTCAATAGTCTGATGGACATGAATACAAAATTCGACAAAGTTTACATTGGTAAAGAGAAACTGAAATCCATATTTCTTCGTTATCTCTTTATTCAGCACCTTCAATGCTGCGCCTTTGTTGTTTTCGGCATTCATTGGATACCTTTTGGTTGTTCTTAATTTACTTCCTTTTTCCTCTGTCGACGCTTCCACCCATGATGGTAGAATCTTATTTATACCAAGGCTTTGCATTTTTCGTTTTGATACTTCTGTAAAATTTGCAAATGCCATAAATACGATAACACCAAAAATGAAACTAGGACTCGGTCCTGGATCAGTTACTTTTGTAAGATGGAGACCTTACCGCTATATCGCGCTAGACCACGAAGGCGGTTAACGACCAGCATTCGTTTTTTATACAATTTAGCACTCAATAAAACATGGGTATTCATTCATACATATCGCCTGACCTAAAAAGCACTACATATAGTCCATGAGCCAGTTTCTGTACCTGCCTTAAAATTCGAGTTTGTTGCACCCACCTGTGATTAATTTCCAATATATCACTTGAAGGGTGTCATGACTAGGCAAGTAGGGATGTTTCCGCCCCGAGAAAAATTGTACATAAGCGCGTACTGCGTATTTCAAAATGGCCACCATTGTTTTATGAAACACTGCTATTGTATGTCATTATAGATAGGAATTTTATCCAGGACTATACGAAATCAGTTGCTACTTCCTGAAGTGGGGCTTACAAATTAGTGTCAAGATGGCCGGCCGGTTGGAGGCTGTGTTGTTTAACTTGTACTAAAAATGCATAATGAAGAAATGCGAGTAATAATTTGGGCATCAAAAAGATATTCAATGACATTTGTGTATTGCGGACATGATCATAATCATGATGGCGGCGGTTATACCCGCTCCGGGGGACATAAATTCAAAGAAAAACACCCTGCACCCCTTTTTGGACATAATAAGAACCATAACGAAAACTATTGATAACATTTTCCCCGCGAATTTTATCTCGCACTTCTGCATAATTGCAGACCACTCAACACTTGTTGACTCTGGGAAGGAAGCTGATCTAGGCAGTGGAGAGAGAGAAGGAGCCTGTGGTACAAGTCAGAAAAAAAGATAGCACTTGAAGTGCTGAAAGAATTTAGGTCCCATATTTTAAATTTTCCTTCTACAAATAGACAATTTTTCACCTTCTTCATTATGCTCGTTTTAATTTTTACTGGGAAACACCTATGACGATCGCTGAGTAGTCCGAAAACAGACAGCACAACACCCATTTATTTATTTTCTTGTATTCAGATTGATATAGCTGTTGGTCTTCCTTTGAACTATCATATAGTCAGTTTAAACTACGTTTTAATTGCCCAAAGTACCAGCTATAGTAAAGGCATTCTCTAGGACAAGTCAATACCGCACACCCACTTATTATGTTTTACATCTTGGAAATGAAATTTATGGTCATTATTAAAGTGTTGTTTAATAATGCGAAAAGATGGGTAGCGCTGTCTTTCTTCCTGATTTACGTACCCGTAAAGAATATCATCGCATCTATTAAAAACAAGCCTGTACGTTAAAATATAAAGCATGAATTTTTTTTTGGAGCTCCCAAAATGACAGGTTCTTAGGTTCAACAATTGTCATTTTAAGTTCATTTAGCAAACATGCCTCATTGTGGCGGCCATATGGACGCATAGATGTTTAAGCTCCCTTGAGGCAGTTAATAAAAAAATTGGTTTCGTGTAGTCGTGGATAAAATTTTAATCTGTAATGAAATTATATTAATGGCGGTTTTACATTAAAACATGGCAGCCATTTTGAAATGGGCAGGGCGACCGGAACGGCAGCTTTAGGGGCGGAAACATAGCTAATCCTAGTCAGGTACACTCCCCTTTAAGGTGATATATGGAAAATTAATCACTACTTGGGTGCACGACGTCAAAAATAGGAGGCTGGCAGCTATGGACTAATAGTCCGCTAAGAAATATAGCCCTCTAGCTCTATCTAAAAACTAGCAACGACTACTAATTTCCTAGGAACAGTCCCAGAGGTGAAGCCCAGAACTGACACTAGAAGACATGGTCCCGAGGATCACTCAGTTTTGTAGTCCCGGTAAGAACCCCTCCCTATACCACATTCCTCCGAGACTATAGCCCGCCCTTCCACAGTGTTTCTTAACACAGCAAGTGACTAACTGGTAACATTGGTATCGTTTTGCAAATGTCGTAGGCATTTCCCATTATGAAGTTCAAAGTCTTATAACCGGTCAGTGATCAAAGCCTGATTTTCTATATTCTGCTTATCATTCTATTTATAATAGCACTAGTATTATAAGAATGTCATAACGAAAAGTTATTTCAACGTTCGTGATAAAACTACTAGCAAATCTAGTAAGTGACTAAAGCCTACATTCGAATACATAATTCCATTGTTACGACAGCTGCAAAATGAATCGGAGGACGTTAAGCTACAGTGCGTTAAATTTAAAATATCCTCATGATAGAACACAGCCGCTTTAATCTGACAACCTTCCATGGATGACTGATAATATATAGCTTCACCCAGGATGGCTGGGTGAATTTCAAGACTAGTTTATTTAATGCAATATGCAACGATAATACATGGCGCTTAATTTACAGTCTTCATATTTCCTCCAGAAGTTATATTTTGGCATTATTTTAGCATGTATCCAAAGCTTATGATGAGGTAAAAATTGTAGTGCATATATCTATGCCAAAACATTGTATCTCGTTTATTTTTAAGATTAACGCAATGTCGGCCGATTATTGAAATGCGTAATGAGACTTCACACTGTTTTTAAATCGCATAATTAAACCACTACTGTCCAAAGAGTGATTTAAAATTGATAAAGTAATCAAGTTATAGTTTCATTTCAATGATTTTGAATCATGTCAAAACCTGGAAAATATCATTATAACATTTAAAATTATATAATATGCAGATTTTTTCGGATTTATCCGTTAAAATCCTGATTTTCAAATAATTTTGGACGCTCTTATTGTTCAAAATAACGGATAAATGGGACTAAAAACAGAAACCCACGTGTGGAGCATGACATAAGTAAACTGAAAGAAAATAAATGGGAGGAACAGTACCAAATGTCAATCAGAAATAGGTTCCAGGTGTTACAGGATTTGGCCACAGAGAAAACAATAGATAAACAAACATGCGAAGAATGTAAAGAATCATCTAAATAATGCTAAAACCAGGGCATCCAAAGCAAGGTATCAGCAACAATCGAAAATAAAGCATCGTGAGGTAAAAGTGTGAGGAAGGACAAGAAAGACTATTTCGAGGAACTGGTAACAGAAGCGAGCGCTAGCCAAAGAAACATGAATGAGTTGTACGACATCACATGGCTTCTTACAGGCAAGAAAACACCCCAGATAAACAATTAAGAGTAAGGAAGGGGACACACTCACCACAACAGAAGCACAAATGAAAATATGGGCAGAACACTTAGACATAAGTATCAAGTGACTTGCAATACCTTTCAAGTGTGAGCGTGTCTGAGAGTTCGAATACATCTTCAGACTACCATGACGAAAATAACAGTCAATGCCTTGAAAATGGCACTAGAACCAAGTTTCCTGCAACGTTCTAAAGATCCGTTGTCAATATTTATTCGCAACTTTAAAAGCCTGAAAAATGCCGAATCTGCCGGAAATATTGAACATGTAAAATATGTAAGAATAAAATATCCCATTTGAAGGCAAATTTAACTTACAACTCATCAAATTGTACAAGTCCCCGTTAACCGAATCCCGTATATATGCCCTGGCGCTAGCAACACATTTGTAACCATCTCAAGACAAAAGGTTTGAGGGTTAATATGTTTGACAGACTGACAGAACTCCATGAACACGAGAGTCTTAAGTGCCGCAAGTGGTGCTATAAGGAGAGGGGGCCAAAACAAAGTTTGTACGTGGTCAAATTTGTAAATTGATCCACTTCATGTTGCACAGCACACATTTATGTGTCCTAACCATAAGCTTTTCAGAACAATTAAGTTTGTAATATTCCACACCTAAAGTTCAGAGTTATAGCTAAAACATCAAAAATCCAATATAAGGGTTCAACTTTCAGTTGTACAGGGGTCAAGCTTTAAAGTTGCTCCGATTTGGATAAAAAAATGGTGCAAATTATTGGTGGAGTTCATAGATCAAAATAAGGAATAGTTTTGACTGTCTTACATGCTTTAGTTCCCGATGTAGGGGCACCAAAGGTGTCAACAACGTCCATTGCATTCAGGGGCTTGACGTGTTACCCCCCTACGTTCTTAAGCCAAGCATTTGAGACACTCAGACTATTCCTAATTTTTATCCTATGAGCTCCACCATAATTGCACCATTTTTTATCCAAATCGGAGCAATTTTAAATTTGACCCCTGCACAACTAAAATTGACCCGTTTTATTGATTTTGGAGGTTTTTTTAGCCAACTCTGAAACTTAGGTGACATATTACAAACATAGCCTTTCTACCTTATGGTCAACACATAATATGGTGTGCTTTTCAACATTATTGGATCAATTTACAATTTGACCCCTGGACAAACTTTGTGGTGTGGCCCCCACTCCCTTACGGCACCACTCGGCCCGTAAGAATCACGTTTTCAAGGGTTTTCTGTCATTCTGTCAAACATAAAATTTAATCACTCCAACCTTTGTACTTGAGATGTTTTACAAATATGTGCTACCTCCGGGGTTTTAAGGACCACTGCAGACAGCATGGACATTGACCATCGAGACATCACCGTATCCCTGTAATTTAAATCCAGTCAAATTAATTTTATCACTATGGTGCAAAACATATGTTTGACATCAAAACCATTCAAAAATATTTCAGGACGGCTTAGAAAAGGTAACATAGACCAATTGGAGAAATGGTATGCAAAATGTTATGGACATTGAATAATCCTATTGGTTTAAAATAATATTGTGGACGTATAAATTATTGAAATCCTCATCAAGCAGACCGAGGGATCGGATGGTACCAGCCAATCAGATTCGGAATCCGACTATTGAAGGTAAGTGTCGACTTCTTTGGGACTGTTGTATTACAAGTGTCAAAATTCCATTTAATACAGGTTAGTGGTTGGCTTTGTGCCTTTTATAATAATAATAATAATAAAATCAAATATTGTTGGGCTACTTGTTGGATTTATTCTAGGTACTAAATTATGGATTTAATTGGTAGTTGATATTCATTTAGCAGGGGACTGTAATGAAAGAATGTGCGCTTCCGGATGAAATTGTGAATTTTTGCACACAAGTACTTTGCGCATTGGTAATCCATAAAATTGATAGAAGCACTTGCCAACCCCCCTTAATGGACGCCAGCTCGGGTTTAAAGGTTATACAGGGGTCAACATTTTAAAATGTTCCGATTGTGTTGAAAAGCACACCATGATGTTTGTCTGGTTACAAGGATTCTGATTTACACTATCTATGGCTTATACAGGCTGATTCAAAAAGAAGTTTACTCATTTTTGTCGTGGTTTAGTAAAAAATCTAAAAGGAACTCACTGTAAAGTAATATATCATCGCAAAGAGCAATTTCTGAAGGTCTAAATAAAAAAGGAATTTTTGATGAGGATACCAAATTTCTACATTGGTGTGGGAAGACGGGCAACAGTTTTCCGAGAATTGTTCAAATTGTTCCAACAATTATGTTCAAGATTGTGGCTTATTTATTAGACCCCCCATATTGAATTCAAAATAGTCGCCATTATCATTCAGTATATTTTCCCTTGGATTTTGGCTTGTGAGCTACATAGAAAGCACAAAATATGGCAATACCCATATGTTTGTGATACCATTTTCAAAATTGCCACTTGTAAGTTGTAGCTCATTTGTTTAGATAGCCAGATATACATGTATTGTAACCATAAAGGTAAAGGGGATAGACCTGTGTACACAGGAACGGAATGCCCATCTATCTTTTGAAATGATATTGGGCCAGATTCGCTGCACCTCCTCTACAGCGAGTCTGACTCAAAGAAAATGTAAGCGAAAAACGATTACAGATTAATAGGAGCGAGTCAGAGAATGAATTGTTGTGGACATCAAGAGCAAATTTTGAGTCAGATGTGACTTTAGAGATGTAATACCACATTAATAGCAAAAAGTGAAATATGGTGACACACCCAGACACAAATCTCTAGTTTAAGAAGATAGGATGGTCCTAAAAAAGAATGTTTGTTGAGGTGTTGGAGTAGGTCTAGCCAGTAGCCAGATGTTAAGATTAGGAAAACTCCCAGTACGGCCACGATTGATGCAATGAGAGAATATCCATTCTCCACCAGCTGACAAGACAATGTTAATTAAAAGGTAGCATCCCTTTTTGTGAGTAAAATCTCAGTCAAAGTTGAGTTAACCTTCTTCTTGCGTATGAGAAAGCAGCCAAATATGTTGAAGTTGGTGGAGCCAGCTCGCTGTTGATTGGTTGGGGTTTGAAAAGTCTATATCCACCGGTGGATGAAAGGTAGGGCACTCGTTGAGAATGTGATGTGATCCGTAGTCTGTGATGGAGAGCCACGTTGGCAGGTTGGCAGGTTGGAGATGGCCGCAGGCCCCATGGTGCATATTGCTGTTGAAACGACAGACTCCTGTGCGAATCCTGTTCAAGTTGACCCATTCCTTACGTGGAAGATTGCTACCAGGTGGGTGTTCTGTCATAGGTGTGATAGTGAATTGGTCTGGTCTTGGAGTATCTAGCCAGGGAGTGTTCCATGTCTGTAAGATGTTGAATGGGGAGCTGGAGAGTTTAGCAGCGTGTCGACAGAAGGGTCGACGAGAGCGCAGTCTGTCTGCCGAGCTGGTGTGATTCTTTGACAGTGTTATGCAGCAGGTGCTTGTTGTCCAACAAAGCCTTATTGTTTGTTTTTTATTTAGCACAATCCGGTACAAATACAACAAAAATACAAAACACTTAAATACAAGGATATAAAGACACCAAAAACCAGAAATATGCAATGATAACCCATTGAGTCTGGCTACTCATGCAAACTCATTTCCAATGGGGTCCAGCAAAAAAAAAAGGATAATGGTGCCTGATCCAAACTGAGACAGAAAGGTGAAATAACCATTGGAATGAGTTAGACAAAAGCAGCATACTCTTGGGACATTGCACATTGGCTGAGGTGGATCTTTAGAGCCTGTTTGAAGGCTTGTTTGTCCTGGATGGATGTGTTTAATACTGCTTGGCAATGAATTCCAGTCGAGTATAGATTGGTAAAAAAATGATTTGCAGGTTTGACCCTTGACACGTGGTACATAAAAATTCATTGCGTTGGCTCTGGTGGCATAGCCGTGGACAGCAGATGTTCGTGTGAAAAATTGATGGAGGTTAGAGGGGCCAGTACAATTAAAAAACTTTGTGAACATGATGTAAACGCAATTGCCTGGTTCTATTTTGTATATCCAGATAGTTGAGTGACTGGAGGTTAGCTTGACCGACATGCTCTCTAGGGGACATGTCAAGGATGAACCGGACCATTTTGTTTTGAAACACTTGCAACTTCCTCTGGTATTTCTTAGTCAAGCCGGTGTACCAGGCTGCTGAGCAATAATCAAGATGACATTGGATGAGAGAAGAGCAAAGATCTTTTCGAAGTTTTTGGCAGAAATATTTTGAGTGCCTATACAAGAACTTCAATCTGCCAGTGGCTTTCTTCACTATGGAATCAACCATGACTTCCCCAGAGAGATGTTGATAAAGAAAAGCTCCAAGATATTTGACAGAATTACTGGGTTTGATTATTTGGTCTTCATACAAGACATGAAAGTTATCAACCTTGCTAAGTTTTTTGTTTGAAACAAACAAGATAAGTTAAGTTTTCCAGCATGTAAGGACAGCTGGTTGTCAACCAGCCACCTATTAACAGACTTAATATCACTGCTCAAACTATCGGCAATGGTTCCCGGGTTTGCATCACTGGCTATAATGACACTGTCATCGGCATACAAGAGAAGCTTGTTGTTCACAGCCATTACCATGTCGTTGGAATAACAAAGGTAAAGTAAATGGCCTAAAAGACTCCCTTGAGGAACGCCACAAGGCACTTCTTGGCGCTCAGACTCGATGCCATCAATGCAGAAAAATGCTGCCGGTTGGAAAGATAAGATGCAAACCACGAGGAATCAATGCCCATAGCCTCCAGCTTGTGGCATAAAATGGTGTGGTTCACACTGTCAAATGCTTTCTGGACATCCAACAGACACATGCCAACATATTTCTCCTCTGATATTTGAGATCTTATGTAGTCAGTGAGGTAATAAGACATGTGTCTGTTGAATATCCAGAACGAAAGCCTGACTGATAATCGTATATGAGATTTTTAGAAGTAAGATATTCTTGAACCTGCACATAGACGCATTTCTCGAGGACCTTGGAAACAGTACCAAGCAAACTTATGGGACTTTTCTTTTTAAAACTGGGGATAACCTTCGCAAATTTCATGTCATTAGGGACCGTACTGGAGGTGATTGATAGATTAACAATATGAGTAATAACTTGAGATAGTTGTTCGGCACCATCCTTCAAAAATCTAGGAGAGATATCGTCAGGGCCCACAGATTTGTTCACATCTAGGTTAGAAAGTTCTTGGTAGACAAAATCAATATCTACTTCACGCAAAGAGAACTCACCTGGAGATGCTTTACCCTGATAAAAGCTCCTAAACTTAACAGAAGTAATAACGAACTAATTGCTGGGAGAGGGTAGTTTGCTAGTCAAAGATTGATCAAATGTAGTGAAAAAATCATTAATCTTATTACAAACGGCTGATGTATCCGATATTAAAGCAATATTAGCACATTTTTTTGAAGGGCACCCCCAATTTTTCAAAAATTTGGAGATTTTTACACGGTTGCATTGGTAACTGGCTAGTAAACTATACCTGTGAATGGTTAAGCTCGAAAATGTCTATGTGTCACAAACGAAGGAATTTTGTACTAGAATAATTATTATCGGGGATCCCCGATAATAATTCAACGGCTGCTGGAAACGGCCTTCCAATGTGAAATAGTCGGGAAATAGCGCCATGTACAAAAAAAAAAAAAAAAAAAACCCCGATAATAATTCAACGGCTGCTGGAAACGGCCTTCCAATGTGAAATAGTCGGGAAATAGCGCCATGTACGTGTCTACGCTCATCCATTAGTTGTTTTAATAGTTCAGGCAAGTCAAGTTAGAGGTTATTTTCTTGAGGTGGCACTATTTCATCATGGACGGACATAAACGTAGCATTTCCAGCTCTGCCGTTAAGTCCAATCTGGGATCCCAATTCTAATTACAAAATCGCTTATTTTGTAATAAATACGCATTTTTTAGCATTCTCGTTCGCAGGTATAGTTTCCTAAACAATTACCAACGTAACTGTGCAAAATTATCAAATTTTGAAAATTGGGGGCGCTCTTCAAAAAATGTGCCAATATTGCTTTAAAGAGCCATTGTCACTGAGGACAATTTTAGCTTTAGAGTCAGATTTGGCACTGTATCAAAGGTCCTTGAGAATTTTCCAAAGTTTCTTTGGCTGATTTTTATTTCGTCAAGTTTGTTCCTAAAGTAATTAGCTTTAGCTTTCTTAATCTCACGTTGAATTGAATTACGGAAAGCTAAAAATTCACTGAAAGACACATTGTGACTACCTTGGTTAATGAGTTAATGCAGCCTTATATTTTCAATAATTTCGGACGTCATCCAAGGCTGCGTACGTTGTTTAATACGAACATTATTGCCGCATTCTTGATTGGAGCAACCTTGTCTATCACATTAGCTAGAATGGATGTAAAATTCAGCCAAGCTGTGTTAACGCAGTAACTGAGTAGGACAGGTGACCAATCGCACTCTCCAAGGTGGGAAGCAAATGTGACATTGTCATAGTTCTTCAGTGATCTTAACTTGACAGTATTATGGGTATTAAATACATGTTTCTTTGCCTTCCTGGTGCAGTACGTCATATAGTGATCACTGATGTTATAGGGGATCGCATCATATTGGGAGACCATATTTATGTTGTTAATTAGCACATGGTCTAGCAGGCTCTTCGTGTTTTTAGTCAAACGAGTGGGTTTGGTGATTATATTTCTGAATCCTGCACCAGAAAGGCAGTTTAGGTACGATTTACGAAATGAGTCATTGCTTTGTTTTAATAAATCTATATTAAAGTCCCCTAGTATATAGGATTCTTGCGAAGGATCAAGGTTAGAAATTAAGTGTTCAAAGTTAGTGATGAAGTCCGGTGTCCGTCCTGTGCCTACTAGGATAGGTTAAGTATGAGGGAGCAGTATGTCAACCCAGATGGCTTCTAGGTTGTCGTACTGAAGGTCATCTCGAATGTTGAATGGTAAGTCCGAACGTATGTAGATACAAACGCCGCCACCGGATCTGTTACGGTCATGACGGACGACGTTATAATTGTCAATTTTAATCTCGTCATCAGACACAGATGGATCTAACCATGATTCAGTCACTGAGATGGTAGCAACATTGGATTCATGGGCAATAAGTCTAACTTCGGACAGCTTTGAAGGTAAGGACCTCGCATTCAGATGTAAAAAATGAACACCTCTGTGTTTAAAACACTCAAAGTCTAGACCTGGAACAGAGTTAGTTGCAGTACTTGTGGCCTGAGTGCCACATAGAACCAGTAGTAGAAGTAGGTAGGTAAGCTTACCCATGTTGAGACTCGACAAGTTGCAGATTTTGACCCTATAAAGGTTACAGTGTGAAGGGCAAGAATCTTCAAAGTCCGGAGAGTCAATGAGGCGAAACGCAGCTGTTGTAAATGTGGGGTAGGGGATCTTAATAATGCTAAAAAAAATCACTCAATAAGGTTTGTCAGTAAAACCATGGACCTAATAGAGAGGAGGACAAACAAACACACGAGTTTCAAAGACCCTATCCACGTTGCCGCCGTTGTTATTAAATCTACCACCAGCCAATTAACCGGCTTAAGATAATGCGATAATTGCCCTCTCAGAGGAGGGAAAGCGATCTTCGGGAAAGTGGCGCGGGGCATAATGGAAGGATTTTTAACCAATTTCAAAAAACTTAAAAAAAAAACATGGGAGAAAATCATACTACGACAACTAGGTATGAAAAAAAGATGAAACTGTAGTGCCAATACAAAAATACGTTTAGAAAATGTGATTCATATACTGTTGGGGATGAAGTTGAAGATGTTTTCTATAGTTTGGAAGAGTGCTGAGATCATAAATTTGGTGCAACCGCTGGGAAATGGGGGGAACATTGTTAAAATGGGGGGGGGAGGTAGCAAAGGTAAATTGAAATGAAGTCAAATGTACACCCATTTCTACATTGGTCTCTTTATAATGATCAAAAATGGTAGAGTCAGGCCGGTAACCATGATTTGTTTAGGGGATACTTTTTACCCTCAGATTCGCCGGGGGGGGGTGGTTGGCGAATTTGGCCAAAAGTGGTACTTTCTACCGAAATGTTAAACTTTTTTCGACCAAAAAAAAACACATAAAAATCATATTGTTGCCTTTTTTAGCGTTTTCCATTTTTTTTTTGGGGGGGGGGGCTTGTAAGATTGGGGCGTCTGCCCCCCTTCGCCGCTGATTTACGGGCTTGGGTATAGTTTGTATAGGTTTCGACCTAGGTTTAACAGGTTCAAAGTTAGAGATTCAGAGATTTAGCATATATATTTTTGTGTAGTTAATACAATTAAAAAGAGTCAACTATATTTAGAACTTAAGGACAAAATCAACTAAAATGCCTTCAATTCAATTAACGGAAGAAGATGTATCGGAGCGAATGGGTTTTTGACGTGCTGATTGAATGATTCCCGCCCACATATAACTAATGGTTACAGGAAATATGGATTGAAAATACTGCATAGTGACAGGAAAACACTTTGATAGTTTGAACATTTAGTGGCAAAGAAATAACGTTGGTAACACTTAAACATGTTTCCATAGGTACACGAGAAGGGAGGAGGAAGGAGGAAATGAATAGGGGAGGCAGGTGTGGGGAAAAGTTGGGGTATGAAACATCGGCAAAGAGGAAATGACACAGTGAGAAGCACTTTGTGAGCTAAAATAAGATAATTACAAGGGGCGGTGATTATTCTGTGGGACCCGTACGGACGTGTTGGGTAGTGGATTTCCGAATCGACAATGTGCGGGGGGGGGGGGTCACACCCATAGCCACAACTTTGGGATCCCCTTTTACCTTTGCTATACTCAGTAGTGTTTTTTGATGGGAGAGGGGCGCATGAAACGGAGCAACGGGTAAAACAAAATTTCAGACATAACCGGAAGTTCAAATATTAAAATTTGGTGGGTTTCGAGGTGAAATTCCAACGAATGGGCGCGCTTGGCCACCAGTTCAGAAGTTATTCTTTGTTACAAGGTACTGAACTTTCATTACACCGTTTCTCAAGAGTCGGAAGTGATCGGAACATTTTATATATTTTCACAAGATTTTTAACAAATTAGGGTCACAAAATCACCAAAATGCAAGTTATTTCTACAGTGTAGCTACACAAAGGAATGAGTAATTTTGGATTTTGGGGTTTTCGGTATTTTCTGAACAGAATTCTCTATTTGGTGACAACACTTGCCAAAAAGATGGAAATGAATGTACTAGCACTTTTCCAAACACCCCTAAGTCAGGGGTACATATCCGGTCAAATTTACAAGTTTTGTGGACAGATTTTCCAGTAGTCAGAATCGACGCGGCAAGAGATAAGATCACAAACGGATTCGGTGTATGCACATGGATCACATCGAGGCTAGCTTTTGCGAGAATGAATGGGTAATCGAAATAGATAATTGGTGGTTTTCGCGTGGTTGTCCTTCTCTCTTCTCTATTATGTCCATGGTCAAAACAAAGAACCAATAAACATGGAAATAATGATGAAATAGAGCAAAAAATGTGTACAATGCTGACATGTGGAGCAGGCATCAAAAAAAGGGGGAAATTAAAGTTTTACAAAAACAAAAAAAGCAAAAAAAAAAATTGACCATTTATTGTGTGATGATTCTCTCGAAGCCATTCGGCAGGTGCAATGCCTGAGAGAACTGGTTAGAAACTCAGATGGAGTGGGACAAAGGCAGCCAGTAATGGTTCTCATTGTCTCGTTGAGTACTGTGTCCAGCTTCTTTGTGTGAAAGCTATTGCACCATGCTGGGGCGGCATATTCAGCAGCACTGTAGACCAGAACCAGGGCGGTGGTGCGTAGAGTGGATGGGCTTGCACCCCATGAAGATCCAGCAAAGTGGCACAGGAGGTTATTCCTCGAAAATATCTTTGCAAAAAATGACTCGAGATGCTGCCGATCAAGCTTCACTCCCAAGTTGGTGTAGGATTGTTTGGCAGAGGTGCTCCGTTGAGGTTGATTTGAAGCTGGCGATGAGCCTCTTTGGTGTTGAGATGGAAGGCAGTAGCGATGGTCTTGGCTTTAATCAGCTTGAGTCTCCAGGTCTTGAGATATGCTGCAAGTAGGGCCATATCTGCAGTAAGTGTACTTTCTACTTCAGTCCAGCTTCTGTCCGAGTGAGGAAGGGCAAGATCGTCAGCTTAGCCATATGGTCTAGATGTTGTTGTTATACAAATTGAACAGCATG
The DNA here is from genome assembly GCA_023653785.1 of Ophioderma brevispina. Taxonomy (NCBI): domain Eukaryota; kingdom Metazoa; phylum Echinodermata; class Ophiuroidea; order Amphilepidida; family Ophiodermatidae; genus Ophioderma; species Ophioderma brevispina. The sequence continues at coordinate 76,106 of JAMKCH010084781.1, forward strand.
GGAGCCAGTACTGATCCTTGTGGGACTCCGTTCCTCAGGCGACGCAGTCGACTGCTCTGCCCATCACTGGACTTAAGAACAAAGCTACGGTTTGCAAGCATGTTGCAGATATGAATTGTACAAGGTGATGATCTGGGATGGTCCTGAGAAGCTTGAGTGTCAAGCTCTGGTGACACACGGTGCCATATGCTGCAGTAAGGAGCACCAAGATGACGCCTGCCTTACGACGCCTTTCAAAGCTATCCTCAATATCATTTGTGAGTTTTACAATCTGATGGACAGTGCTCCAGCCACGCCGAAATCCTGCTTGTTCGTCAGGCAGATGGGATTCGACGACTGGCTCCAGCCGGGCCAGGATCAGCCTCTTCAAGGAGTTTGAAGAGGATACGAAGTAGTGATATTTGGCGATAGTTCTTGGGGTCAACAGGCTTGTTTGGTTTGGGGCGTGCGATGATGGTAGCCCTCCTCCAGATCTTTTGTAAGGACTGGTTGGTAAGGCAACATGTGTAGAACTCCTGGAACCATTCAATACATCATGGGCCGCAGTGCATCACGAACTCAGTTGGTATATTATCAGGCCCCTGGGCCTTTCCACTCTTTAGTTGGCTGATAGCAGAAGTAAGCTCATCTAGTGAGAAGGGTGTTGAAAGTGACCCATCCACGCCACGGGCTTGACAAAGTTTGTGATCTCTTTTTTTTTTAACAGAGCGAGTGTGATCCTTGTCAATGTCCTTGGAACGACCGTTTGCGAGGAGTTGCTCAGCTATTGAGTTGGCAGGCACAGGACATTTCGTTGGTTTGGATGGTTAACCTTAAGAAATGTAGGGTGACATAATCGGCTTTGCCCAACTTTGATATGTCTCTAATTGTTCCTGTTTTATCAGTACAGTAAAACAAAACTAGTATACCAACTTTAGTGAAGTGAAATTGTGGAAGATCCCCAGCATCACAAATATGAGTATTACCACCATTTTCTAGTCCAGTATGTTATTCACAAGTCAAGATACAGGCCAAAGTGAATTTGCACATGTCGGCCATATTGAATTCAAGATGGCCGGCAAACATAATTATTTGCAACTTAAATTATGGTTTATATAGAAACCTCAGTATCACAAACATGGGTATTGCCACCGGTTTTAGCACTGTATGTTATTCAGAAGTCAAGATACAGGCCAAAGTATATTCAGCATGGCGCCCATTTTGAATTCAAGATGGCCGCCAAACGAAAATAGTTACAACTTAAATTATTGTTTATATAGAAACCTCAGTATCACAAACATGGGTATTGCCACCGGTTTTAGCACTGTATGTTATTCAGAAGTCAAGATACAGGCCAAAGTATATTCAGCATGGCGGCCATTTTGAATTCAAGATGGCCGCCAAACGAAAATAGTTACAACTTCAAATATGGTTTCTAAGAAACCTGAGTATTACAAACGTGGGTATAGAGACCAATTTTACCTTTCTATGTCACCCACAAACGGACATGAGGGAAAATATATTGAAAATAGCGGCCATTTTGAAATCCAAGATGGCTGCCAAACAGTTGGTCGAAAAAAATGGGAACAACCAAATTCGCGTTCCTTGACTTCAGTTTTACCTAAAAAAGACAAAAAATGAAAATGTAGCAAAAATCCATTAAATAACACAAGGACCCATATACTAATAGCCCGCTAAGAAATATAGTCCTTACTAAGCTATATATAAAAAATAGCAATGATTACTATTCCTATAGGAACAGAGGTCCACAGGGCTGACCCTAGAAGTTTTTTAGTCCAGGGAAGAACACCTTCCCTAATATAAGAACCACAGTCCTCCGGACTATATCCCCTTCACACAGGTCATTAACACAAAAGTGAATAAACTGGTAAACATTGTATCGTTTTGCAAATGCGTAGGCGAATTTCCCATTATGAAGTTCAAAGTCTATATAACCGGTCAGTGATCAAAGCCTGATTTTGTAAATATTCTGCTTATCAATTCTATTTATAATAGCACTAGTATTATAAGAATGTCATACGAAAAGTTATTTCAACGTTCGTGATAAAACTACATAGAACAATCTAGGTAAGTAGACTAAAAGCTACCACTCGAATACATAATTCATTGTTACGACAGCTGCAAAATGAATCGGAGGACGTTAAGCTACAGTGCGTTAAATTTAAAATATCCTCATGATAGAACACAACCGCTTTAATCTGACAACCTTCCATGGATGACTGATAATATATAGCTTCACCCAGGATGGCTGGGTAAATTTCAAGACTGTTTATTTCACTGGGAGTTATTACCTCATGCAATATGCAACGATAATGTATGACGCTTAATCTACAGTATTCATAGTACCCCCATAAGTTATATTTTGGCATCATTTTTACATGTATCCAAAGCTTATGATGAGCTTATTGTATTCTTACAATAATATTGCATTTCATATATTTTTGATAACAATGTAATACCAATTGTCGGTCAATTGTTGAAAATACACATCAGACTCCACACTGTTCTTAAAGAAATATTCTTGTATTAAACCCTTGCTGTCCAAAAGAGTATATCTAATATTTATAAAAAGTAGTACATTTATAGATTCCTTTCAATGATTAATGTAAAAACCTGAAAAAAGAGTGATAACGTTTTAAACTGATAAAATGTGCAGATTTGTTTTGGATATATCTCTTAAAATTATGATTTTAATTTTTTTTTACCCTTTTATTGTTATAATAACGGATAAATGTGACTAAGAAGGTCCTTTTTGGAAGACATGTTCTTTGATTGAAGGAGAACATACCTAAAAGTATCATACTTAATTATGTCAAAATGTGCCGTTTTGGACCCCATTTTGAATTTTAAGGTAGGTAGAATACATTTTGGATTTTCTAAGGTATTCCTACGACCTTCTCGTGTTCAATAACATGTACCTGGACACTAATATCGCCACCACATGGCTTTAAATGCCTACCATGTCAAAAAGGTGTTCATGGCACGGGGGGAAGGGCAGCATCGCAAGTGGGATTTCGTTATGTATCGCATTGACTTTCCAATGTCCAAAATACATATTTAGACCGTAATATTTCCGCCACGTAAAGATATGTCCCGGAAGGTACCCATTTTGGCCGCCATTGCGAATACATTTCCTTGGGTAGAACAGTTTCAGCTACATAAAAATTTTTCCCCGATCAATTTGGACGATTTTAAAGGAAATTAGAGTAAAAATACGAAAATATGTCAAATTCATGTTGCGCCACTCCCACTCTCTCTGTTGGAAAGATTATATCCAAAGGTCAATGCACTTTCGGTCAAGGTCCAATTGTTAATATAAACCGATTTTTAAGATGTAAGTGTCTAATTATATGTTTTTGTGTATGACAAATTAATTGACAAAACCTGAAATAGCCGCTTTTTTCCATTTCAAGGTCAAGACTAACATTTGAACTATTAAAGTTGCAAAATTGAATATGTCATACACGAAAACATATAATTAGACACATCTTTTAAAATTGGTTTATATTAGCAATTTTACCTTGACTGAAAGTGCATTGACCTTTGGACATTTTTGGCCATGAAAATACATGAGGCAAAATTAGAATGCCCGCGCAAACTCCGGCCAGTAGTACACTACCTTCTTTGTCGAAATAAATTATTATTAAGTATAAAGGGAAGTTCTTGTATTTCCCTTGATCGGATGTTATGATATAATAAGCTATGTATGAGCATGATTTCTTTTGAATACGGTACCTGAGATATTTGACGTTTGCAGTGATGTAAAATGCGGTCCATAATCGCGAGCTTTTCATGTAAAAAATATACAACATGATCAAATCAGAAAAGCAGATATAGAGCTGATAATCCCATGAAATCAATAGATGGAACGCGTGAGATATGCCTTTGATGTTAATGTGCCTTATCCGACTTTTCCAGGCAGGACTGATCATTGCCTCTTCACTTCGTTATACAGAATTTAACTTCTGATGACCTGTAACTGGAAAACTTGTAAAAAACAATTATTTTACTTTGCCATTTTTTTTTTTTTTAATTTTTTACTTTTATCACCTTTGTCACATTGTAACTTTTCTTGTTATCATTTCATTTCAATTCAAATTTGAATATTGGCTATTAAATTTTCAGTGGATTTTACAAGTACATTTTCGCATTAAGTGAAAAAAAGCGAAAATAAACGTTTTGAATAACGCTTCTTATTTGGCCAAGTTGGGCCATTTGTGATATTGATCAGAGATATATTACCGGATGCGCTTTTTGCTCTTGAACAACAAATGCTGAACTCCATTTAAGACTCCCAAAGTATGACCATGCAAATATAGCTCACCAAAGCTGACCCAAACATTGGACAAAGGGGCGAGGTCATAATCTAATTTCACTGAACGGCAGTTTTAATAGGACTGAAGAGATGCTTAGGGGAAACCCAGTTGGAGAATGCCTCTGTATTGATAACCAACATGGTACAATAGATTGCAATTGTTCACTCTCCATCTATTTCTAGATCCATAATCAAATGTGTGATGTCGATCTTCAGGAATCAGGTTCGTATTGTCCAAACGGCATTACGATAATTCACTGGGCTAGGATTCCTAACATTTCGTGATTTTTAGAATTAGGAAATAGAGTTTGATACTAACCGTCAAATATTTCATCAAAATGTCAATATATTCTTAGCCTGGAATGTTTGAACATTTATCGTAAAGTTATATCAAATTCCTCAATTTTTTTGTATATTCAATATTTTTATGCCAATCTTTTTAAAAATTAATATAAACGGTCCCCAAAAATAAGTCCCCCTCTGGGATGACCAGACTTTGTCATGAAAAAATTCACTTTGATGGGTATATTTCTTCCCATCAAATAATTTATTGTTTACAGGAAACATTTTCCCATGTAATACAGTTCATCATTTGTTGAAAGGTAATGTCTTTTTTCTAACAACAAGCATTTGTGTAAAAATGATGTTTTCAAAACAGACCAAAAAAAGTTGCACTTTTCAACTTTCTAAAGTGCCAACATGTTTACAAAAGTGTATTACTTTAAATCTGCTTCAGTTCAGTTGACCGCACGTTTCAAAATGTTTCATTTAACATAACGATTCATTACCCTTCTTTGTCGATGACCATCATTCAACTTCACCCCTTTTCTTGGTCTCCTTGCATGTAGGCCATATTCTTTGAGTCTGTTCCTGTCTGGAGACACATTGCGTTTCTCGGTTGCTCCCGTCTTCTGTGTACACGCCCTCTAATCTGACGAGCTGAAAAAGAAGAATAGTGAGACGAGTCATTATTTTATTAACATTATTTTGGCTTAATTCAATTGTTATCGCAAATGATTATGCAAAATGTTATTCCTTTATTTTAAATTACTCACCTGTAATCTTGCGCCGGGTATCTGCCATGTTAATGATGGACATGTCCACAGTTGTACAGCTTGGTACTTGGCTCTTAAGTTTCGTATGGCTTTTGGTGTACGCTGCATTCTCCTTGCAATCTCTTTTACAGGAACCCCTTCTTCCAGAAATGCAGTGCATCTCGCCCGTTCTAACTCAGTTAAACGACCCATTGCAAGAGAGATCACATTGCCAAATGTGTCATGAAAGATTTCTTGCAACATTTGTCATTCATCAATTATCAATCAGTTCATTCCTAAAGCATTCATTTAAATTTAGCTTCTCTTTTCATGACCCACACCTGAATCAATTCATAAAGCATTATCTTTTCTTTTCATGACCCATACCTGTATCACTTCTTGCCCTCATCACTACGAAAAGCATTATGTAATCGGGATTACACGGCTGACTAATTTGGCAGTGCATTTCAAATTGTTTCTGCATTAAGGACCACATTAAAGGGTTCCACTTCACATTATGTTGCAATAAGTTGCCAACAAGTTGAAAAGTGCAACTTTTTTTGGTCTGTTTTTTTTACACAAATGCTTGTTGTTAGAAAAAGACATTAACTTTCAACAAATTATGAACTGTATGACATGGAAAATGTTTCCTGTAAACAATACATTATTTGATGGGAAGAAATATACCCATCAAAGTGAGTTTTGTCATGACAAAGTCTGGTCATCCCAGAGGGGGACTTATTTTGGGGGGACCGTTTATAAGGCCAATGGAAGTTGATTCTTAGTTTCCTGTTGGAGATTTTTAAAAGGAGACGAGGTCCGATTTCATTATTCATTATTTACTATCATTTCATTATTTACTGTCAATTCATTATTATATCTAAAGACATTTTTAATGCACTACTAACCATATATTTGTTATATAAAACAAGTTTACAAGTGCCTTAACAAAACAGGTATTTGCAGGTTTATTTCTTCAAAACTTTAAAAATCAATTCAAGCATTTTTGCACCAAGTACTTATGTCAATCGGGACAAAATTCTGGGGAAAATTCATTATTAATGGTATACTGTGACATCCCTCCCAAGGAAACTGCTTAAATTGAACAGGAAAGGATGCTTGAATATTTTGAGCAACTGAAAATATGTTTTTACAAAATAATGAAATATTTGCCACAGCAGCAAATCTGATGCGCGCTCCAAAAGGAACCTAAGAATTCAAATTCCCTTGGCCTAATATTATTATACATACAGGGTGTCTCAGAAAGAACGTTACCCTCCAGAAACGGCCATTTTTGCTTACTTAATCAATTATTATCCTTGTTTTAGCGTTATATTATGAAAATATGTACTGTATTGAACATATGGTGAAAACAAAGAAGAAAACGGTGAAAAACAAACCAAACGATAGCTATTTCCCTAAACACGATGCACACCTACTTTGTCCACGGCTAGCAAAACGTAGTCGTCAGATTTAATTAATTGTTCACATGTAATGCCTAAAGAGGACCTGAAACAATGCACTTATTTGTTCTTCAGAATGAATTAACCTAAATCCCCTCACCCGTCTCCCATCATAATGCAAACATGAATTTGGTTAGAGCACACTTTTCAAATAATGGCATTGGCGCGTGGCTCCTACAATGGAGCTACTGAACTGATCTTGGGTTAAAGGACCATCGTTCATCGTGAATGGGTAAACGCTTTCCCTCAATGTAGGGTTCCTTGTAAGATGGCAATCAAAGGGAGCAGAGAAAAAAAATCTGGAGCATGGCAAGCCTCTAAAAAAGGTGCAAGGAGAGCGATATGGTCGTCAAAGAACAGGACAATCAGCCGCAAATAATGCTGCAGTGCGTAGAGAAGTGAACAATAAACTCTAAAACCAGCACTGGACCTTCGGATTTGAGAGTATTATTGACCAGGAGGGTCTTAAACATTTTTATTTAGGGGATATTTGCATCCATGGTTTCCTCTACTTATGCTAGCCGTGGACAAAGTAGGTTTGCATTATTTTTAGGGAAATAGTCATTGTTTGGTTATTTTCTCACCGTTTTCTTTCTTGTTTTCACAATATGTTCATAAGAGTACATATTTGCATAATATAGAGATAAAACAAGGATAAGAATTGATTAAGTAAGCAAAAATGGCTGTTTCTGGAGGGTAACGTTCTTTCTGAGACACCCTGTATCTTGACAATGATCTCTGGGAGTTGAAACACGCGATAGAGATTTATGATTCTAAGTGTTCCAGGTTCTTTAAAAAAATCATGACAGTTTACAAACAGTAGTAACGATCGTTTACGTTCAAAATTAAACCCATTAGTTTACATGTATATCATTTACATAAGAATCTGGAACTGATTGTTAAAAGGTCATTTGTCTCTCTTGCCAACTTTGGCAGAGATTTTGGGAGGACATCGTAGTGGAATCATTTACAACAATTCCGTGACCGTTGAGAGTAGAGCATCGTTTCTCAGTTGATTTGTGTTCTATGAATGTTAATGAACAAATTTAACGGGGGTGCCCCTCGTGAAAAGTGTGGGCGGAATCCAGGAGGGGAAATTCATAATACAGGGGTCAAAATGAAAAATGCTTGGATTGCTGTAAAAAGGCCTCCAAAGTGTTCGTCTTCTTACAAGGATTAAAAAGATATAGTTTGTACTACTTACAACTTATGGTTATCGAGATATCAGAGAAAAATCGTCAAATATCAAAGGTTATCGCGAAAGGTTAAATTTTAAATATTGCTCCGACTTCTTTAAAAATGGTCTAAAATTGTTAACCTTTCCACAGGGATTGCCGCAAAAGCAGTTGACACTCTCATTTGTATTTTGCTCATCGAGATAAATGACAAAGAAGGTCAACCCCATTGACTTCTGTTGATCTCCGAATTTTAAAAATGTGTTAGACGGTGTAATATGTTTTGTTGCAGTCTTTAAAGAAAGATGAATAATTTGAGCACATTTTTGTAGAAATAGGAGCAATAGTTAAGAATTAACCGTCCGTTTTAATGATTTAAAATATTTGATTTAAATATATTTATCATGTTAAAACATATTATGTTGCAGAAAATTGGCAATAATGGGAACGAAGAAAAGCTACACGATTGATAGCAATCACAACCTCAAAGAAAATACAAAGGAGCATAGATCATGGATCCATCGTCACCCAATCCTCATTATCATACCTGTAATATTGGTGTTACTGTTTTTGGTTATAATAGGCGTAACGATTTATTTCTACGGATTTTTCGGGCAGTCAAAAATAGACGAACATTGGCAGGGAAGACTGCCGATGTCAGTCATTCCTTTACATTATAATGTCACTATCACACCCTATTTCTACCTCGAAGACGTCCCAGCTAGTGGACAAAGATTTACTTTCAACGGTATTGCCAATATCACTATTAAGTGTAAAGAAGGTACCAACAAGATTGTACTTCACACTATGGATCTTTACATAGTAGAACTTCGTGTTTTAAACATCCAGAGAGATAATATTAATATAGCCAAAAGCTACGAAATGGTATACAACTTGGAATTTTTAAACATTTACCTTAACGAAAACTTGGTGGAAGATTCGGTATATGTGATAGATATAGCGTATGTTGGTTATTTCCAAAGCGAACTGGTTGGATTTTTTGCATTTGCATACGAGAACGAAAATGGGGAAACAAGGTAAGTTTTTAAAATAAATAGTAGTATTATCGCGTGTAACATTGCATTCTTTATGTGCATTTTCTCCAAACCGTATGTGAGGTCTGCTGTAAATTTGGAAATCAGTAGCACCCGAAGGAGATATTAAAGGGGCATTTCGTGATCCACAGCCTCGGTTTCCGACTTGCCTAAAAAAGCGGAGATCTTTACATCATCTGAACTGTTAGCCTAAGTAATCCATGTGTGCGTAATCTTACCTGCAAATTCAGCCGCATCTGTAAAAAATGCGCAATTTTGTATTTTCTGTCCGTAAACGGATAGAAATTACTGCACAGTGGCCTATGGGACCGTGGGAAACAAACATTTACTCATAACATCAAACCGCAAGATCGGGATCAACTAAAATTGGGTGATTCAGCTTTTTTCAAGGATATTTAGCGAACCATGAATAAAACCGAAGGTACTGGAATCACGAAATGCACCTTTAAAATGACGCGATGCAAACTGCATGTCCTACCATTGTAATTATTGTAAAAGATTGTAACACACACATATCTGTCTTTTGTAAATGTATGAAAAGAAATGAAAAGAAATATATAATTTTTAAGTTTAAATTTCATAAAATATAGGACGTTCCTATCTTTCGATACATCCCTCAGTATCTTTCCAAAGTTCGCGGACAATCATCAACGCCAATGTCCGTAGAAACAGTCATCACATCACAGAATAGCGAAGAAAATCACATTACTTCACCCCAACACAATTAGCTCATCAAAAACTGGAATATCTTCATTTGTTGATTTGAAATATAAATCGTCATTTTCCCTCTTCTTTTATCATCACAAATGAATAAGTATAGATGGGGCGGTGTGACACACATGCAGTCAACATGGGCCAGGAGAGTTATTCCGTGTTTTGATGAGCCCAATTTTAAAGCGGAGTTTGACATCACCATTCGTCACCGATCAGATATGACAGCGTTATCCAATGGAATCGAGCTAAGTATCAGAGACCTTCAAGGTACTATGACTGGTTGGAAAGAGACTGTCTTTAAGACTACACCGAAGATGTCCAGTTATCTTCTGGCTTTTGCTGTTACACACTTTGATTCAATGAACAGAACTACAGAGAGAGGAACCTTAGTAAGTTACATTGCAAAAAAAAATAGATAACTGTCAAATACTATAGTATAGTATTGGTCGGTTAAGCGACGAAAACAAAACCTCAAAACACATTCAAATTATGATTTTGGTATCAATTGAAGGTACTTATCTTGTCTTTTAATACATACATATTTGCTTGGTATGATATGTTATGACGTCATGATGACCTCATAGAGATAATACTTTCAATAAAAATGACAATGTTGTGATATTTAGGAGAAATCAGTATTTTATTCACATTACCAAGATTTAGCAGGGGTGATGTTCACCCTCGTCTTTCGAAGGGACACTGGTGGTATTTGAGGGTGGCATGTAGGTATTAGAAGTCCCCTAAGTTAATGGCTAGAAATGAACTAATTGTTGTTAATTGTTTTTATTTTGTAAATCCTGTAAGGTTCGAGTTTGGTCCAAACCACAAGACATCAACTACACCATTTATGCTTTAGAAAGTGCGGTAAAACACACCATGTTCTTCGAATCTTATTTAAACTACACCTATCCTCTTGAAAAACAAGGTAAAATGGTATATCAAATCGTACTGATTACTGTCAATAATTTCATTTCGATCTAACATGTTGTCATTGGGAAGGAAAAACATCCTAAATATTTTTGGCGCTTGGGCATATATGTTCAAAGAAAAACCTCCTTTTCAGCGGCAAAAATACAAAAAAGTTTTCCTACTCAACTGCGATATTAGGAATAAGGAATTTCGTTTCGTTTGCCCGTTCTACCTATTAATAATCTACTTCGATTAGACTTTTTTAATCTAGTCCCAATCTTGAAAGGAGTGTAGGTGACTTAGAAATGAATACGATTGAACATAGCTTTTGCCCAGAGTTTGAGAACGAAATAAAATGAGAGGTTTTAAAAGAGTCTGTGGAGTAGACAAGTCTATCAACGATAATCAATTAGTGAAACACTATAGATAGAAGACAAACTATTTTCTTAATCCTGTTTCATTAGTTTAACTTTTTAAGTGAACAGTTAAACAGACAAATGTAAGAATTAATTCTTTTAATCCAATAGACATGATAGCGGTGCCCATCTTTCCCGTCTGGGCAATGGAAAATTGGGGATTGATCGTCTACTATGAAAATGCTATGATCTACAACCCTGATAAGGATTCTTTGCAAAGAAAGGAAATGGTAGCCAGGGTGGTGTCACATGAACTTGCGCACCAGGTACTTGTAGTACATAAAGGAGAGTCAATACCATTGATATAAATGTGCGGATGTTGAATTTTCCCTATACTAAAGCGTTATTCAGCATCCGTCATTATGGAATACAACAATCGGCGTTTTCCGAGCACCCGTCAAACCAACGTGTGTCATCGCGAATCTTCTCAATTTGGTTTATTACATAAGGACGGATGTTGAGTGGATTTCCGAGACTCACCGCTTTGAACTGTAAATATAATATAAATTTCTAGTAATAGCAATATTTATAAATTTATAACATAATTTGCTTGTGTCAGTTATAAATTTAAGATGAGAATATTTCCTAACAAAAGTTTTTAAAAATCCCTGGTGGGAAATCAAGTATGCACTTCTATGACAGAGGATTCAACATCCATCACTATGTAATACATCAAAGTCTCCGTTTTGCAACATACGTCAACACTGCCAAATTTCTAATTAAGAATATTAATTAATTTTAATTAAAAGTACTTGCAGGCTTCGACACTTAGCATATTTGAAGACGTTGATATTTAGTACCATTTCCCTTTTAATAATTTCGTAAAAATGTTAAAAATTCAACATCCGTCACTATGTAATACATCCGACGATATCTATACTCTTGTAGTCAAAACCGTAGCCAAATGATTAGATTATCACGTATTATATAATTTTTTCAGTGGTTTGGTAACTTGGTAACACCCGTGTGGTGGAACGATCTGTGGCTAAGTGAAGGGTTTTCTCGATATATGGAATATCTTGGAGTAGACTACTGCGAACCGCAATGGAAAACAGTATGTTATTTTGATTTTTTAAATTTAAATTAATACTTAAGTCGATAATGGGGGGCTATAGGAGTCCACAACAATCTAACCCGGTATTTTCTGATGAAACATATTATATTTGCAAACTTTTTTATGATTGTCTAACCCTTTCCCCTGACTTTGGGTCACTTTCAGCCCAGATTCGCTTCAGCGATTTCATTGTTTTAGCGCAGTGAAGCTAATCTATTGCTAAATCTAGCGAGATATAGGCAATTTGGTTACTTCACATATATGTTGACTTATGCTACTACCATAATACAAATACTATTAGTAACTTATTTAACCAATTATATGCTGACATGTAATTTAATCTTTGATTCATTTCCTTGTAAAAATGAATAAGAAAATACATAGTTGTGAAAAATACACAGGATAAATACTAAAATGTACCAAAAGCAAAGGTTAGTGTAAATATATAATTAATTGGTTCTATTCTCAACTCACAAAAGCCATTAAGGGGATGACTCGATTAAAGTATAAAAATTTCTCATCTTGATAAAATGGCCTTCACTCCAAAACCCCATATGAACAGTTTCGGCCAGATATTTCAATCCATTTTGATGTGTGTGTGAACTAAAGCTTGATTCTATAAGCCCCATAGAGTATTCTGTAAAATTAATTGGTCGAACAAAAAATCCTGATCGATTACTAATCGACGAATATGTATTTGTTTTGTAACATCTGGGCTTCTGGGGACGAGGCTAGTAGCAATCGGGCAATGGACTTTAACATTTTTTGTGCATCATTTTGGACCAAACAAAAATGGCCGCTTTTTGATCCGCGCGAAAATTATCAATGTCTTTGATAAAAAAAAGCTAAAAGACCACGACCTAATCGGTTTAAACCGATTGCCAACTGTGCATATCACCTTTGTATGTAAACAGTGTGAGTAAAAAAACTTACATTCAAAGAAAAAAATTAAATAGTTAAGAATTCATTTCTGCTCAAATGTTTGCTTTGGTTATGAAGAGGGATAAACAAGCTTTCAGAAAACTTTATTTGGTGTCATTTGGACTTTGGAGGAAGAAGTAAACAAGCATATTTATTTGTTAATTTTGTTATCAGCATAGCTGATCTCAGTTTGAAATTTCTTTACAGAAGGATGAAACGTTTTACTCACTTATGAAGAAGCAATGAGATTAGAGTCAATATCGGGCTCACAACCTCTACGCCACGACGCGAATACACCTGATGAAATTTTATCTCTTTTTGACACCATAACTTATGCAAAGGTACGTTAGCAATAAACACTTTGAAAGCTTTACTGCAGTGGCGTAACGGGCCTTCCCGCTCTGAGGGGGCAAATTTCCCAGTCTTGGGAAATTTTCCCTCTTAGGGGGTCAAAAGGCCAATTTTTCCCGGTCAGAGGGCTAAAAAATGGCTGATTTAGCATGATTTTTGCAATTTTTTTCCCGGCCAAAGTCGTCAGGGAGGGGCAACCTGGCCCCCCTGCCCCCCGCCTGTTACGCCACTGCTTTACTGTAAATTTACCCATTCTAAGCGTTGTGAAATAATATCACACCATTCATATTTTCGTACCCACTACCATCCTGAAAACACCATACGTCATATTGTTGTTGTTATTATTATTAAAAATATCATTTGTTTACAGGGTGCTGCTATTGTGCGCATGTTAATTGACATGCTAAGTGAAGATGTTTTCGTAAATGGTCTCCGAGATTATTTGAAAATACATGCATACGGTAACGCTAATACTGAAGATTTGTGGAGTGCTTTAACAAGGGTATGTTGAATATCGTAAAATCCCTTGTATTTTATTTTAAATTGTTTGTTTTGTTTTGGTTTTATTTTTGTGTCTGTATTGTTTTAGCTTTATTGTACACACAAATTAATTATAGGTGTATAACTAGGTAACTAGGCGAAAAATATTAAAATAGACATGCCGAAAAATATATTCAAACATCAAAGGCAAAAATATATTATCATATTGATCAAATATTTATGTGAAGAACAACATTTCCCAACGCTTTATCGACCAGGAACCGACACCGCTATCGCATGCCATACAACACATGTTTCTTTAATTTACGATTGGGTACTGGTTCACATCAAGGAACGGATTAAATATTATAAATGGCAATCGATCTTCGGATGAAACCATGCAAAATATTTTGCTCCAATCCACGCCACATAAAAGTCGTGTTGATTTTCTTGGATAAGCATACCTCTCAGAATTAATGTAGTCGTCGAAAACCTAAAAGTACAATCACATAGAAGACAACTCGTGACCCAATATTTCCCAACTACACAAGAAAACGATTTAAAAAAATCGGCTGCAGTCTTGTTCAAATTTGCAAAATTTACATTTTTATCCCCACCTGGGATGACCAGGGATGATTAGTCTGCATTTTCAACGCCTTCAACAAGACAAGAGATTATGAATCGCCTAGCAGTAGGCGAGAGCATCATGATTTCAACAAAATGAAACATGTTTAATCGGCGACGCCACTTGTTTAATCCCAGATCAGTCGCCGACCTTCACACGATAGCACGAGTTGTAATATGTTGCTGTCAAGACTGGAAGTCGGCGACTAATCTTCTATAGTCGCCGATTTAACATATCTAGTTGGCTTGCATCTTCTCTCCCGCTTGGAGCAGACTCGTTGCCGCCCACGTTCCAACTGAACACAATCACTCGTGATGTGTGCCAACTCATCGGCTACCGCTTCCAATCCGCTCATGTGTCCCCCCCAAAAAAATCTGGTTTTGTTATTCTGCGAGAAATACCCGGGCGCCACTCGTATTCAAAGGCGGATATGATGCGTGAACAAGAAAATGCGTAAAAATGCCCCTTTTTTCAACAGGCGATGTACGCGCGTACATTGATTAGGGTGTCAAAAACAGCAAAATATGGATTAAAGGGTATGTTTTTTCTTAACCCTGAAATTGTGATGTACGTCTTTAGGGTATGTAATACTCAAATTAAGCAGAGATCAAAATCATCAAAAATATTGTAAAGTAAAGCAAGATAATAAAGGGTATATTAACGACACAATTCATTGCTTATTTGTTTCGGTTAACAAAAACTGTCAAATATACTTGTCTAGGGTAGCAAAACAGACAAACTTACTTGTTTAGGGTATGTTTTAGTCGGTGGAAATACTTGTTTAGGGTGCATTTTGTAAGTCCATGTTCACGCATCATATCCACCTTTGGATACAAGTGTCTCCACCCCCTCCCCACCCCCGGGAGAAATAATCGTGACGTTTTTTTTTAATTTGCCACGTTCTCCCGACCACATAAGGCTGCGAAGAACAGTCCCAGACCTTGCCAAATCTTGCTCGCGATTTTCGAATAATGGCCAACCGTCACCAGGCTTGAGCAGTCGGAAAGTGGTTTTCTAGCAAATAATCGGCTGTGTGACTGAGACTTTAAATGAAGTGACACAAATAGAAATCACACCATAAATCATGTTTATGATGCTGAATTCATGCATGAACAATATTGTTCAAGTATCTCGCATTTTACCGGACACAAACAATATTCGTGCCGACTATACATTTTAGTATTGTTCGTAATGCCATTCATACTTTTTTTCTGACGTAGGCAGATGATAATCATGGAGGGAATAATATCAAAGCGATAATGGATACATGGACACTGCAACCATTCTATCCACTGGTGACGGTTAACAGAACAATAAATGACACTATTATTGCTTCACAGAAAGTATTTCCCATCAACGATGAAACTAAGGAGTACTTCAGGTATTTATGTGTTCCCATTTATTATTTAACGCTGTACATTGCTGTACACACCTATATGGCAAATACATGTCGTACTGTCCCCACGAAAAATACAATATTGTACAAAATTGTTATGTTTGTGCTAAATATATGTAATTGGTCCTTCTAGAGCAGATATAAACATCAAAATGATTTGCAATGTGTATGCTGTGAAAGCAGGATCGTGGAAACATTTAGTTACTTTTAGAGCGATTTGGACTCATTTCGAAAACAATGATTTGCCTCTAATTTCCAGACGATAAACCGGAACTTATTTATACTGCACCTTTGGCCTTGTCCTATGACCCTTCAAAGGTGGCATGGGTTTTCATTTGAAAATTCCCTCGGGAAAGTAGTTTTCTTGTTCCATGGACCCATACCAACGTGAATGAATAAACCGAAGGTACTTAAGTGTTAAGTTTGTTTAATTTCTAATGGCTTTGAATGTCCAAATAGTATATATCGTCGTGGGTTCTGCATACTGTCGAATCAGCATAAATGCTAGTTCTGAAAAAACGGCGTTTGAAAGTTTGAGTTACTTATAAATGCGTGTAATTAAATGAAATAAAAGGAAATGGCTATTTTAAGTGGTGTATGTTAAAGACGTGTATGGTTACTAACTGGCGACAGTATTAAAATACCAAGAAACAACCGATTTCTATTCAAAATGGCTACTGAATGTGATTTGACAGTTTGTCAAAACCCAAATGTTTGATTCGCTGTGTTCTGAGGAGTCGAATACGTATTCGACTGCATGAAACCCGTGGATTTCTAATGTTGGTATGCTGAGATTACTATAGCTACGGGTTTTTACTATTTTAAAATGATGATGGCGATGATGCCACGATGATAAGAATAACGATGGCGGTGATGATGGTGGCAATAACGATGAAATAAGGAAACATCGAGCTTGACGACATTGATGCTACTAATCGATGATGATGATGAAAGAAAATAAAACTTTGACAATATGCTTACCAAGTATATATTATTTTTTAACACAGTCTAAGGGGTGGGGTGGAAAACACCCCGGGAATTCATTATTATAAAGCAATAGATGATTTCGATGTTGGTACCAGTTGATAGCGTTGGTCCTCCGTTTTCTATTGCTTCCAACATAAAGGCGTTACAATGACGTCAAAGTTCACAGGTTGTCCAAATTGTATAAAATGCAAAAATGACATTTTGCATGCACCAAAAAAGGTAGGAATATCGAATTTTCTTTTTGTTTTGGCCCAAATGATATGGAAAATTACTAGTTTTTTAGCATGTAATTTGAGAGCCATATAGTGCACAATATTTAAACAAATCCCGAAAAATATAAACTAATAACTAATGGGTAATGCAGTATCATTTATAGGCGAATAATGCGCCCGAGGTCGGAAAAACGCCCAATAATAACGCCCATTATTTTAAATTTTTTCCGCCCGAGGATACATTATTATGAGCCCATAGATGATACTAAAAAACCTTTATTTCTATTCTATTAACTAAAACAACTAAATTTTATTTTGTTTGTTTGTATAGGTTTTAAGGTAATAGGCCTAATTTATGTGTATTTTGTATGCTGATCAATGAAAATAAAGATATGATAAGAAAATGCATTAGCGGCTCATTATTGCAGAATAATGGGCAGCAAACTGATCAATCAGAATGCTGCATTTTCAATAATGGGTAGTAGAGGTAATAGAACCACTCCCCACCAATCGACTTCGACGATAACCCCGGTGACGGTGCTACCTTCACATTTTTTTCGTCAAAATGATCGGCAGGATGTGAAATAATTATATGGAAGACTTTACGAAAGTTGTTTTTAACGTTTTTGCGCACCGGAGGAATGTTTACCTAATACCTGGGGTGGTAACTCCTCCCCTTTGGTAATACGAGGGTTAAAGTAGTCACTATGCCCCCCTAAAAGTGTTAAATATGGTTTATTTGTACAAATGTTAAAACTTGGATAATTCTTTTTCACGGCGCACAGACCGTAGGTTTCAATTAGTACAAGTAACATAATTAAAACACAAACATTAAAATGTGAAATAACATGACAAATCCCTCATGAAGTATAGAAAGGTAAAATTCACCGATTGCCTTAAAGACACTATCAGTGATTTGCTAATCAGCAAATCGAAAAAATCATCAAAAATCAGATTTTTACATGTATGTAACAAGTACAGGCATCCTAACATACCCTGCAAATGATAAGACCAGAAGCAACCTAATAAGGACAGAATCGGAGATTTTAGTCATTACTGTCCGTTCGGACACTTACTACAACACGTAATTGAATGGAGAATCGTATCTTGGAACTTATGAGAATTCTACAGACTTATCCTTCACTTTGAAGCTATTCCTGCACATTTCAAATATTTTTCAAATCACTGATAGTGTCTTTAAATATTAACAGACCTATTATCGATTTTGATCACTGAAGTAGCAATCTTTGTCCCAGCGAATACGTATTCGTTCGCAATTTATTTGGTTTGCTTTGAGATATTTGGACACGCAAAGCTATCGAATACGGATTCGATTGTTTGTGAAACCCGTTTTATACAAATGGGTGTTATTCGACTGCGGCTATTTTGGTTAAGAGATGTAATTTCACTTTAATTTTTGGGTACAATTAAAGAGTACATAAAATGCAACCAGAATCAACTATTAACTCAATTTGACCAAAAAATCAGATTCGACACTATGTCGTGACCACGAGTATTATGGGGACTAATTTGGTGTTAAACATTTTTGAGACAGAGAACCAGTACTTGAAATAACGATACACAAAATACACCTTTTACCGAGCATAATACATTGTAAAATGCGTAAAGATTGAGGCCTTAATTATCTGTGAAACCTAAACATTTTCGTATTTCAGACATTCATTTGAATAATTATGTCATGGGAAATTTTAGTTTCTCAAACTCATAAATCGGAAAGCAACTTTGAAAATCCTACTAGGAATGGATGCATATGGAGAAGGTAGGTAAGTAAGAAGTTTGTAAAACCTATAAGTTCTTCTTCACATAGAAAACAAAGAAAGTTTCCGTAACCTGACCCATCTGACTTACTTTTTATCTGTCACACAACTTCTTGAATAATAAGTCCTTTGACGAGTTCAGAAATCGCACGCGCAGCGGGTCGTGGTCAAGCGGAATTTGTTTCCGTTCAGGACTGTCCGGGAAGGTTGCATTAGCCATGTAGTATAGTGGCTATCAATCAAACATCGGAAGTCCACTTTCCAGCAGCTGGATTAAGGAAAAAGGGTCCTGTCAGCAGCTGAGGTGGGGCCCTTTGACGCAATGTCTACTAGGGGGTGTCGGAGGGGGGATGTACACCCTCAGAAGGTGAAGGAATTCGAAAGTTTAGTTTTCTTTAAATGGCATGATTTGATGCAAAGTATTGATCATGGTGTGTTTTCCCCCTTTTCCTTCCTTTTTTAAAAATATTTTTTGGGGTGGGGGACCCTGACAGCAATCATTTTAAGGGGGCCCTAATGTAATTCTGGATTCAAATTTATTTAAATTATAATTTTGATATTAAGATATTTTTGCTTTAACCAAATTTCATATTGAAGGTTTAACTATGCATTTTGATTTTTGCGGACAACTCTGACGAGAAATTATCTTGCACATAACAGTTTTGAAAGTGGTGCTCATTTCCCTCACAGCGAAAATTTAGTACATTTAAGTATTTTAGTAGAGAAGGAATCTTGGTCTTTCCACCAATCACTCTTCATAAAACGAATGAGCGTTTCTTACCTGTATCCTACCTCAAAGCACTGGCATGTGATTTCTATAGCGATTACAAAATGATCCTTAGTTGGTAAGCGTGGACGACCCTGGAAAAGAGGCTGATTTACAAAAAGCGGCAATAGCCCCAACATCAATTTTTTTGTTATATTGAAAATATAGTGTTGAAGTTATTGGGAATCAAATCTGCAATCATTTGTCAGGTAGAACAATAGATAAGGGCTAATTTTTGCATACAATATGCATTCGAAATTAGGTATGCACGTATTCGCAGAAAAATAGCTTAAACTTTATCAAGAAAGAGTATCGATTTCTTTCTTTTTAATAATTTAGCATGAATCTACCAAAACTATAATAAGTAAAAAATGACATAATCTCTTTGATATAAGTATGTAACAGGTCGATATTTCAGATTTTACATATTTTGTGTTTTAGATGCCTATTTTTACTTATAAAGTTGTATACATACAATTATATTGTACATTCTTCTTGATGATTGTATCCCCTAACATTTTTCAAGAACGGTGAGCATTTTGAAGTGTTTTGCGTTGAATTTCGGCGAGAAAATGTTCATTCTCGAGTGCATGAACAACCCCAAATCTGATTTTACTGATCGCGAGGCATAACAACCACGCATGATGGCAATGCTATAAAGGCCATAACGTATTGCTGCAAACGCGTTGCGAGAAAGTGCAACGCGTTGCGACATTTCGGCCACGCGGTGCGACGTCGGCCAATCAAATCATGAAGTTCTGTGACGTATTTCAAAAAAATAGACCCACAACGCGTTGCTCGATACTTTGCAGCGCGTTGCAAACCTTCACAACGCTTGCGAGCTTCACAACGCGTTGCTAAGGTCCACAAGCCAAAGGGTCATAAACGTATTGCCGCAACGCGGTTTGTGAGAAAAGTCAAAAAGCGTTGCGGACATTTCGGCAAACGCGTTGCGACATTTCGGCAACGCGTGGCGGTGGCGGCCAATCAAATCATGAATTTTATGTGACGTTATTCAAAAAATACATCTCACAACGCGTGGCGACCTTCGCAACGCGTTGCAAACCTTCACAACGCGTTGCGGCAATACGTTATGAACCTTATTGCATTCACAACGCGTTGTGAAGTTTAAAACGTGTTGTGAAGATCGCAACGCGTTGTGAATGCTGGCAAACGCGTTGTGAAGGCATAAAGGGGGGGTCATAACGTATTGCCAGCAAACGCGTTGGGATCTATTTTTTTGAAATATGTCACAGAAAGGTATGATTTTGATTTGGCGACACCGCAACGCAGTTGCACAAATGTCGCGCAACGCGTTGCTACTTTATCACAACGCGTGCGCAATACGTATGACCCTTATGGCTTGTGAACCTTCGCAACGCGTTGTGAGGTTGCCAAAAGCGTTGTGAAGTCGCAAAGCGTGATTGTGAAGGCTTGCCAACGCGTTATGGAGTTTCCACAAAACGCGTTGCTAGATACTGTGCAACGCGTTGTGGTCTAATTTTTGAATACGTCACAGATAATTCGTCATTCTAAGTGGCCGACGCCGCAACGCGTTGACTACTTCTGGCAACGCTGTTGCCGAAATTCGCACGCGCTGCGTGAATTCGCAACGCGTTTCGGCAATTATACGTTATGGCCTTTATGGTTGCCATACACGCTTGGGTTCCCTATGATCGGTCCGCAGTGTTGACCTTGAACAATTAGGGTTTAGGCTGTGAAGCAAAATCACATACCCAAAATTGGTGTATTTCAGTTTTTTTTCTAGTAGGGGAAGGGGAAAGCCGGACGAACGTTATATATAGAAGTCAGTTTAAATGAATTAGTAACCAACTGTTTGTCGCTATAATAAATTAAACATTTTGCAAGCGGAAAAAGTAAGAAGATTCAAAGCGGGGACCTTTGGAGGAAGCGGTGATAGAAGCGTCCGACCCTCCCCACATATCCCAAA